>JBBPBX010002239.1:29537-42959 GCA_038048925.1 Garcialebias charrua | reverse complement strand
TATATATATGTGTGTGTATAGATGACAACCCAGTGACAAAGAGATTTGAGTTGATCATTAAGATTGTATAACCACGTTTTGGGCTTTTAAGAAACTGTCAAGTATATCTATATTTAATGCACTACTACTTATGTGCTTTTCACTTGTCGCTTGTGAACAGGTTGAGTTTAGATTTGTGAAAAGTTTTAAATTTGCACTGTTTGAGTGTTGTCATTGTGTTAGAGAGAGTAAATGTCATGAATAAATTAGATATTAGACATAATCCAATTTGAAGTGTTGTATTATTTGCAGCCCCTTTTTGGCATCTGCATTTGTTAGCAGGTCAAACTGACAAAGACCGTGAAGAATAATGTATTTTAATTCCACAGCAGAGAAAGCTGTGTAGTCTTTGTAAGTACTGAAAGTGTGGGGAGGAAAAAAATTGGTATCGGTTATCGGTCAAATAAGTTTTAACATATTGGCGTATCGGATATCGACGAAAAATCCAATATTGTGCATCCCTACTTTATCTGTTGCTTTTTAACAATATGTATCCATATACCTCTGCACAGTTGCTACATTTCCAACTCAAACATTTAACATTTTAAACCATTCAGTATGCTCAATAGTCCCCAAACACTGTCATTGACTGGATGTAATGCATAAAAAAACATGATGCAGTAAACAAAGAAGAGGTGACTCTACAGGTAAATAAAACCTTCCCAGCTTTATCAGTTCACAATACGTGTGAAATTAATTATTTTGTGTAGCATTTATAAAATACTTTTTGGTACATCCTGTCCAGGATCACTTCAAAGCCTCATCTTGAGGAGATACAATCAAGGAATTAAGGAATTCTAATAAAGTTTTACTTTTTAATTTGTTTATTATATTTATTGCAGCTTAATGATTACGGTAAGTTATTTTGCATGACTGTGAACCCTAGAAGCTCCAAAGCTAGACGTGTTCCTGTTGAGTGTCTAAAACAACTGGATCTCCTAACATTTGAGACAGATATGATCCTCCATACAACAACTTGCAAAAATCAGGAACCCATTTGCTAAAATAAAATATAAAAACAAAATAAAGCTTAGATACTGAAGGACTTCACATTGGGCTTATTTAATGGTGCCATTTTGAGCAAAGTTCTTCATCAGACTTAGCTTAAAATGTCACATGCTGGTGAAGATTCTCAGTCGTCCAGGACATGATAAATCAAAAAGGCGTTCAATTCAAGATCTTGGTCCAGTTGATCTTGAATTGAACGCCTTTTTGATTTAAAATGTCACCTGTTGCAAATAACTAAGCTAAAAGTGAAGTCCTGCGATATGCAAGTCTTTTATTTTTTTAAACTGTATGCTTCCCTGCATCATGGCTGGGCACCGGGCACAATTTTGAATGTGAAGGTTCGTGTTTTTGGCTCTAGTAGTTCACATCTAAAGATTTGAAATCAATATCAGTAAACTTATAATTTACTGTGTTTTGTTTTAAGTTGAGAAAAATAAAGTATTTGGGTGAGGGGTACGTTTTGGCAGATGCAGTTGCTGACAATTACAAAGCCCCCTTTTGAAATAATACAACAATTTTGACAGGTACCACCTTCAAAAAAACACACGTTAATTTATTTAGAAATGTGATAGTAAACACTTAATTTTCTATCTTTTTTTCCCCCTGAAATATACAATAAATAAATAAATAATCACATTTTACTTTGGCTAATTGTAAGTGCTACATAACTGTTCACCTAATCACTTGCGAACACTTTTGCACAGACTCCCAGCAGTTTTCAAGATAAGACAAATAAATATCCGTACAAACGTGGCAAAATCAGGAACTAAAAGCTACCCTGGTTGAAACGGTGTGGTTAAAAACGGTCCCGTGCGAGAGCGCCTGTTCCTCCAGGTGGACGTGAACCCTGCGGTGCATTGTCCTCGCAGCTGCACTGATCTGCTGCTCTGAGCAGAACCGCTCGGTTTCTCCTGCAGTTTGCCCTTGTCTGCGGTGACTCTTCCCTACTTTTTTGGTCACGTCAGAGCAATTTCATGCAGACGTGGACAAGAATAAAAAGAAAACAACATTTGTCCTCATCTTGATAAACAATGAGTCAGTTTCCCTCAGAGCAGCCTGTTTCATCAGAGCCTCTCCGTCACTCGGCTGCCGGTAAGCTGTTGCCCTGGTTCTCCGACCGGTTCTCCGACCGGTTCTCCGACCGGTTCTCCGACCGGTTCTCCGACCGGGCCGTCCGTCCTGATGCGTTTAAGGGGCTCCGCTTCAGCAGCTTGTTGATGATGTCCGTGCACGTCTTTTTGTACTGGTGCCGCAGCAGGGAGTACACGAAGGGGTCGCACGCCGCCTTGCTGTACACCAAGCACTTGGAGGCGATTCCCCAGTGAGGGTTGATAGGCACGGCTGGAAACAACTCCACGATTCTGCGGAGATAGAGAGGGTGAAAGTCAGGGGCGGGGAGGGGATTCAGTGTCCTGCGCAAACATCTAAACTATTATACATTACATGGTCACTCGCCATAACAGGTGGTGCCTATGGTGGATGAATTAGAATAAAATTCTCCGAAAGTGGATGCACCTCAACGGAGCCAACCGGATCCATAATGGCTGCCACGGCTAATCAACACATAATTGGCTATAACTCCATTAATTTTACACATATTCACCTATAATGTTATGTAGGAGTGGATGAGGCTGAACCCATACACGTATTTTGGCTAATAACCATCAAGATTTTTGTTAAAAATGTTAATATGAAATATAATGAAGGATTTGTGTTCCTTTATTTAAATCTGATCTAGTGTTCTGAAAGCCTTTTTTAATATATGAATGCCTCAAATATTTGGAATTATTCTGCAAAACCTTTGTTTTGTATTTTAGGATTATAATTAATAGCCTTAACTACAATAACTGTAATAGCGTGGAGTTTACCAGTGGTGATTTTAGCCTCTTTTGGGGCACACCTAAATGTTAACTCAGCACCCCTGAAAAAATAAGAAACCATCATTAGGATTTTGTAATGAAACTCAGTTCTCATATCTTAGATTCACCAAAATATTAAATCAATTTGGAATAAATATGGAATAATTTTTTTTTTTTGCACGTCAACTCCTTGATGCCACCTGTCAATCAACCCAGTAGGCTATCAGCAAATGACCAGTCAGCGACCTCAATTTTTCCCGAAGGGAAACACCCTTTACCCGCAGGAGCTCCGCCCCCTTTTTCTCCAACAGCATTGTCAGGGTTTGCATGTCAAAGGCTTTGCGGTCAGAGGGATTTTATGAAAAATCATCAGAAGAATGAGAATTATTAAACGTTGTCAGTGGGGAACATGTAATTCAGACGTGTGCTTAGAGGGTGGAATATAGTTTATTCCATTTCACAAACTAAACAGAGTTTGTAAAAATGTAAAAGATGATAAAGCCCTGCGTCCGACCTCATAAGCAGCTGAATAAAACAATGATAAACAGGAATTAGATAACTGTTAGATCCTCCATGTTTTGTCATAATTACATTGTATGCTTAATGGTTAAATTAAATGTTAATGCTTAGTTTGCTGGTGAAGATTCTCAGTCATCCAGGACATGATAAATCAAAAAAGGCGTTCAATACAAGATCAACTGGACTTTATTTGTAACAGAAGACGTTTCGCTCATCATCCGATGAGCTTTCTCAATTCAATGGAGACTGTGAGAGGGAGAGAGAAGTTATAAGCAAGCTGGGCCACTGATACACACCAAACTAGGTATCAGTGGCCCAGTGTATCAGTGGCCCAGCTTGCTTATAACTTCTCTCTCCCTCTCACAGTCTCCATTGAATTGAGAAAGCTTATCGGATGATGAGCGAAACGTCTTCTGTTACAAATAAAGTCCAGTTGATCTTGTATTGAACGCCTTTTTTGATTAATGCTTAGTTGTGCACAAGTTTATTCTTTGTTTGTTATGATCAGTTAACACTAAATTTGCACAACATGTTTATTAGGTTGTGAAATGTAAAGTGGAGTGCTACGTCTGTAGCATCTTAGCTAGTGTGTACCGGTACATTGCGCGCTGCTAGCATAGCGCAAATTCTTGTTGTGCCATGCCTTGCTAAAATGGTTGTTGAATGACGTGTTCACTTATAAAAATATAGGTAGTCCTTGACTTATGACGGCCTCGAGTTACAACGTTTCGTGGTTACGACACGCATCTCCATAAAAAAATAATAATAATAATGATTTTTTTTAATTTTGAAGCTTATTTACGCAAAATCCGGCAGTTTCCGGTTTCCCGTTTTGCTAGCCGTGGAGGCTACAGCTGCCTGTACTCTCTAAAAAAGTTAAGTCTGGTCCTCTGGACATTCAAAAAACAAAACTTGTTGGACCAAGCTGGACAGGCAGAAACAGGCAGCAGCTGTGGAAAAGTAGCTGTTTTATGGATGGCGGTTTTACAACGTAAACGAATGGAGAATTCGGAGGAGGGAGGGAGAAATGGAGGAAATGGCTTCACCAGCAGTCTAGAGTAGGAAATTAACTCTTTTTTTTCCCTTCATTATGGCTCTGAAATGTATGCGTTTTTTGATAATTATGTAGGGTACAGTACTGTGTTAGGATAGGCTAAGTGCTTGGTAAAATACAGTACTGTACGTATAAGGTGCAGTTTGGACGTATGCTTCGAGTTACGTCGAAATTCGCTTCACAACACTACGTAGGAACGGAACTCCGTCGTAAGTCGGGGACTACCTGTAGATGTTTAAAAACCTAATAAAATATGCAGAAAATGGCATCTACTTCATTCAAAATTTTCTGGGGGAGGCCCCCCAGACCCCCCCACCAGTGTGTCTCCCCCCACTTTACAAATGCTTCTGACGCCAATGGCTACTGCTCTGTTAAAGACATGATCTATTATCAACACTGGGGGATGATCACCCCTAAAGGTCTGATTCTAGAATCGCCCCTGGAGTTTACTGAAGTGTTAGAAAGAAATAAAAGACGGGAAGTTCTTCCAGAAGCTAAAGTTTTGTGTTCTAAAATTAAAGAGACATAAAATGGCTTCAGGTGTCTTTTCTGCCATCTGCTTTTCAACTTATTTGCCCTCGATAACAAAACATGTTACTTTAATTTCTTTACCCCCCCCCCCTTTTTTATGGTCTCATAAAAAGGTGTGTAAAAAGCACTGATTTTATATCACTGCACTCTGTGTGATTGCTGTGTCCACAGTGGAGCTCTGTCAGCACATTAACTCTGGGCCAGAGGGTTTCACTGACATTTAGTCCTGTCACTCCAATAAAAGCGTGAGCAGGAAGTTAAATCAGCTGCTGGGCCGCACAAAACTCCACACATAATGACCGTTACGCTGCATGTCAGAGCCTCCAATGATGCAATCATCATACCAGCTTCGTTTAGGGTTGGTTCAGTCAGCATTCTGCACCGACTCGTGCAACGTTCAGGATTTTTTTAGTGGAAAAACTGATGTTTCACACTGATTAAAGACAAACTTGTATAATTGATCCCAAAAGTTGTTTTAAGCTGTTTTGGAGTCAGATGACAGGTTTTTATTTAATGTGTCACTCATTTGTTCACCTCATTTTATAGTCACATGTTAGTTTTATTGTTGGGTAGAACAGTGGTACAGTGGATTTTGTCCTCACGGCAAGATGATGTTTGAACCACAAACTGGGCCTGTTTGGTCTTAATCGTCTATGAAATATGATAATTTATTTGGAGGTTGTATTATACTCATGGTTGGCACAAAATACATCTACCTTATAATGTTTTGCTAGTTTTTTGATACTTTGTTTAAAAAAAATAAAAAATAAAATCTTTTTTTTTTCTCTTTTGTTTTCTATTGTTTATTGTTTGTTTGTTTATTGTTTAAGGAAATTCTACCATTGCTGTTCATTGTTCTTTAGTTTTAGCAGGTCGCTTTCGTAAATGAGCCCATGAGGTTCAAAAGATTTACCTGACTAAATAAAGGTTGAATGAATGAAAAAAAAAACTGGGTGGACAAAATAAAAAAAAATAAACCTTATTCATGATAAGGTTATTTTTTCCTAGTGGGTTGCACAAGTCATACTAAAGTACAGGTAGTCCCCGACTTACGACGGAGTTCCGCTCCTACGTGGCGTACTGGGCAGCACGGTGGCACAACTGGTAGAGCTGCTGCCTCTCAGCGAGCAGGTCCCTGGTTCAAATCCCGGCCCGGGGGCCTTTCTGGGTGGAGTTTGCATGTTCTCTCCGTGCATGCGTGGGTTTTCTCCGGGTGCTCCGGTTTCCTCCCACAGTCCAAAAACATGCATGTTAGGCTGATTGGTAACTCTAAATTGACCCTGGGTGTGAGTGAGACAGGTCCCTCTTGTAAATGAGTCCCCGTGGCTCAACGAGGCTAGCCTGTATAAATAAAGGTTGAATGAATAAAAAAGTGAATTCCGACGTAACTCGAAACATACGTCCAAACTGCACCTTATACGTACAGTACTGTAGTTTACTGAGCACTTAGCCTATCCTAACACAGTACCCTACATAATTATCAAAAAACACATACATTTCAGAGCCACAATGAAGGGAAAAAAGAGTTAATTTCCTACTCTGGACTGCTGGTGAAGCCCTTTCCTCCGTTTCTCCCTCCCTCCTCCAGATTCTCCATTAGTTTACGTTGTAAAACCGCCATCCATAAAACAGCTACTTTTCCACAGCTGCTGCCTGTCCAGCTTGCTCCAAAAAGTTTTGTTTTGTTTTTTGAATGTCCAAAGGACCAGAAAAGCTTTTTTTAGAGAGTACAGGCAGCTCCACAGCTAGCAAAACGGGAAACCGGAAACTGCGTAAATCGTCTTCAAAATATTTTTTTCAACAAAAAAAAAAATATATATATATAAACAGTATATATATACATACAGTATATACAGGTAGTCCCCGACTTATGACCGAGTTTCGTTCCTCCGAGTATCTCGTAAGATGAAAATCTCGTAGTCCATGCAGACCTTTATATAACACAGGAGCCGACACTGAACACGTACATGTAGGTAATGAAGTTACCAAGTGCTTCGGCTATCCTAACACACCCTATAATTAAAAAAAAACAGTACTTTGTAGGTACAGTACAAAATAGATAAATAAAAATATAATTTCTTACTTTGAGCTGATCAAGCTTGTCTCGTCTGTTAGCATGTCCGTGCACGTCGGAGCTCTGTAGTGATACACCTCGTCTCTGATATTTTAGGGTTCACACCTCTCTGAGACTCTCAGTGTTACACTTGCTTGAAGCTCAAGGAGACAAGTGGACACTATATTTTGTTACAATTATGTTGAGTTAATGGACACCAATTAATCAGATTGAACTTTCTTTTTAATGTGTGTTAATTCAGAATTGATCAAACAGTATATTTTTGTCATTTCAATGATGATCTGTTACTTGCATGAGTTGTGACCCTTCTGCTGGTTTATTTCTGCTGAACAAGCAGTCTTTGAATCTAAAGCACAAGGTCAGAGTAAACGTTTAACTTGCAGCTTCTTTTGTGTTGTCTATGAAGTTAGCCATAATATTCTCTGTGCTCACAAGCAGGCCACCTGGCTGTTTATGTAAACAGTTTTCCTGTTGTCCGTCAAGAGACTTTCGGCCAATAGTCATCGAGGAGGTGGGGAGACCCCACCTCCCCTATTAAAGGGCACTTCCTGCATTTTGGTTTAGTGTTTGGAAGAGAACTAACTGGCATCTGGTTTTTCTCTCCTCTGGAAAAGCTGGAGACGTTCCGGTCATATGTCAACTCGACCCACGTTTCAGCTAGGATCATAGTAAAGCCTTACTGTGATCCTTTCACTCATTTCTGAAAGAATTTGTTTTCTGAAGTTTTACTTTGAAAGTTCAGCCAGTAGCTGGTCCTGTTCCTGCCGGTGAAAGCGTGCTCCTGGCTCGTCTGATCCAGTCATACACGCACGAAGTCGACTGGACCTCAACGGGACAACACAGTCCGTTAGTGTCCACAAACTTCTCTGTCCTCACCTCCAAGGGACTATCGTCACCAGGTAAAGAGGCTTTGTTTGTATGCTGCACGTGTCGGAGGTACAGCCTGATCCGTATGGGAAGGTGCCACTCTGGTTGTTTCAAATAATTAATTTCAGTTAACTTAGCTTTCATCTTCTTCCTCCTATTTCTTCTTTTCATAAGCTATTAATCTGTTAAGTAATGTGCCAACAGAAAGGTCCAACTGTCTGTTTGTTTTTAATTTGAATTCTTGTCATAGTAGTTAGAATCAGAGCTAATATCGATACCAATGTTTAATGTAATTTTGTGATAGTTTCAATAAAAGGTCTATTTTCTGGTAGACCAACATAAATTGAAGTCTAAGTGTGAAATTACATTTCTGGCTAATCACATCGTTAGATTTGTTGATTTAATCTGAAAAAGTTGAGACCCCGTTTAACTGATGGTAAGTTTGAAACAGTCTAAAACCTGCTCAAATCTATCATCTAATCTATAGGTAAGTCAGTAAACTGAACTCGTTTGTGTTTAATTACACAAACGGTCTATAGATTCCTTTACAGCTCCATACATTCTGCTGCTCTAACGCAGTCCAAACTGTTTAGAGGAAGGACTGTTAGCTTGTTAAGTCCATATATTTGAAGCCATAAAAGGAGTTTACTTTAATAAACTTACCGAAAGCCGTTTCTCCGCGGTGTTCGTTCATCCAAAACAAGCTGACCGCGTTAGCTGTTGTTAGCCACCGCCATTAGGCCTGCACTCATTAGCTCCATGCTAACGAGTCCATCCATCCAAAAAAGGCTGTCGGAGCTGCTCTAACAGCTGCTGCTCAAAGAGAAGTGTTCATGTTTCATGGTTGACATGTTTTTGCTGCTGCTGGATGCATGGATGGATGGATGCATGCATGGGAGTTCCTTATCATTTGTTGCATTTTGATGTTAACAGCTGCTGCTCAAAGAGAAGTGTTCATGTTTCATGGTTGACATGTTTTTGCTGCTGCTGGATGCATGGATGAATGCATGGGAGTTCCTTATGATTTACTGCATTTTGATGTTAACAGCTGCTGCTCAAAGAGAAGTGTTCATGTTTCATGGTTGAACTCATTTGCAGATTATGGCTGAGAACTGTTCAGGAAGAGATTTGTATTTTGTATGCTTTGTCTGTGCTGAAAAAAACATTACTGTACAGTACTTTACCTGTACAGTACATGCTGTACTGGTTTTGTGTGTTTATGGATGAATGTGTGGTATAATGTGTTATCTAAGTGTTTGTAAATAAAGTTCTGTGCATGTTTATGGCACAGGATGTCCGCTTGTTCATTCTCATGCCGTTAAATGTGTGTGCGGCGCTCCGTTAACGGTATAGCCTCGACCTACGTCAGAAATGCGGACCTACGACAGGCACGTGTTTTTGGTCCGCGAGATACGACAGAATCGACCTAAGTCACACCCGTAGGTCCGGATCCCTGACGTAACTCGAGGGTTCCCTGTATATATATATATATATATATATATACACACACACATACACACAACTGGATGTGCGTTCATGATCAAACAGTAAATACTGTACAGTATAACAATATATTGATTGGGCGGGGTTTTGTGTGATGTGGCAGCTTTTGACAGATTTTCGGGGCTGGAAAACCTCAACTCTATCTGGCAACACTAACATTGTCATCAAAAGTTTTCATATTATTAATGTGTTAACAGGGACAGACTTCAAATGCTTTGTAAATCTTCACGTGTTAGCTTCGTAGCAGAACTATTTTTAAAATATGTCCATCAGAAGAGCTTCCACAGCTGTTTTAAACCACCTCTGATGTTTCTGATATCCAAACTGGGGTTGTAATATTCCAGCGATGCTCCTAAAATTAATTCACAAATCTTCCAGGTAAAAAAAAAAAAATGTGGGAGCTTCCCTAAAATAAATACATTCAAACTAAATAAAACTGCACCGGACTCTGAAACAAACAAACAAAAAAAATATACATTGTATATCCATTGTATGATGTGGTCTTTAACTTATTTTTACTTTATTCAAATCCAACCTGATGATCTAAGTTGCTTATTTATCACATAAAAGTTGTTGGAGGAGACTGTTTGGTGCATAACTCTTCAGCTTCAAAGAACCAAGACTTATGTTAAGAAGTTTGAACACATGCACCCCATGCCTTTTTAAAAAAAAGTTGCATGCAAACATAGGTACAATTAATCAAAGCATTTCAAGGGCAGTCAAGAAAAAGAAAATACATTTTTCCTCATGATTTTCATTTTGGGATAAAAAGGACACAATGAACCTCTTTAGAACCTACAACCTATGACCTCTGTTACACTAATGGATAGGTGGACACAATTACAGTCAAGCTGATCAAACCCTTGCAGCAGCAGCATGTTAGCCCAGAAACAGTGCCTTTTATAAAGTGGATGATCGCCAGAGCAAAACTTTTTATTTATTTTTTTGCTGGAAAAGTTCAACATGAAATTGCTTCTTAGATGACAGGTAGTCCTTGGGTTACAACGGTCTTGAGTTATGACGTTTCGTGGTTACGGCACATCTCCCATAAAAAATGAAAAATGAAAAAATTAAATATTTTGAAAAGCCGAGTTACGCAATTTTCGGTTTTACGTCGTAAACGTAGTGGCGGAGGAATACAGAGGCAGAGGAATACGTTACATGTGGACCGAGGTTGACTGCAGAACCAGCGGCGAAGCAGTGGAAAAGTACAGGCGGAGACCTTACTGTAAACACTCTGAACCGAGGTTGACGGCGGTTTTACGTCGTAAACGGAACGGAATACAGCAGATGGACCGAGCTGGACGGCGGTTTTACGTCGTAAACGTAATAGAGAATACGGACGATGGACGGAGGAATACAGCGTCACTGTCAGGATGGCTCCCTCGGCTGGTCGGTTGCCATCCCTACATCACAGGTGTTTGGTGTTTAGTTAATTAGTTATGTCTGTATTTAAGTTAGCTGCCCTTTATGTTTGTCGGGTCATAATCATTTCTCCTTGATGTCTGGTGGAGCCATGGACCTTACCAAGCTCCGCCCAGAAACGCCCCCTAAGCTCCGACCGGTCTCCATGTCTCCCAAGCGCAGCATTAGTTTCAATGTAAACATGGCGTCGACTGACTCTGCAGGGTATTTCTGAGTCGAATAGTGTATCATTTCTGCCAGATTCCAACAAAATATCAGCCATGACAATGGACAGGGGAACCAACAAGTTCATGTTATTTTTTTTGGACGTTATCAAGTTGTTTGAGCCACGCGATGCTTCCAACAGCGTGCGCGTCACAGCTAATGCTACTGTCTGATGAGGAAAACATCAGCTCCTCACACGCTCGCTCAGCATTATTACAGCTGTGGACAGGATCACTGATGCCTATTGTTCTGCAAGGCTGGGTAAGTCAGGCATTCATGGTTTTGAGGGTTACTTTTGAAATCAGTGATTTCTGTTGTTGGCAAAACTTTGAGTGTGCCTTGGTCGCAAAGCTAATGCTAACTGTAATCTCCATTCATTCCTTAAGTGGTTGGTTAGCCGTTGCTGCTTTAGCTGCTAAACACGCCGACAGCGACTTTTGTGAGGGCTAACGAGCTCAGCCGTTCGGTGTGTTAGTTAAAATCCAGCCTTCGTGTCACGATTTTGTGCAGTTTTAGGTGAAATCGACAGTAGAGCTCGTTGTGTTAGCTAGCTCATGTGGAGTTAGCAGAGCTGTTTCTTCCCAACTTCCAGGACGTTCAGTGAACTGTGGCTTTCTCTCATCGTGACCGCGTGTTGTTAACTAGCAGGTTTCAAAAGCAGGTCAACCCTTCTCTGCTGGTGAAAGAAATAATTGTTCAGTTTTGTGGTCGTGCACAAGCTTTGATCCAAGCAAGGCATTCAGTTTCACATATAGGGAAACGGTGAATTTTACTTCCACAAATACGGTCAGGGTACCTGACATCTCCTGTACAGATACCCCACTGACGGTGGAGGACATTTTTCCAGCCCTGACGCAAAAAAATTCTGCACGTATGCTAGCTAGCAATGTAAGTAGCATGTGGTGCCGGTCTCACAAACGCTACCGTAGCGTTTGTTTTGTGAGACCGGCACGCACGTGGAAGCTGCGCTGTGACGTGTTATGGGCATTAGCCAATGAAACGCGGCCCTGTGGGCGGAGCTTGGTAAGGTCCATTAATCGTTTTCCCCTCGTTTTTGTAAGTTGCTGCATCGTCAGTCTTTCGTTTCATAATTAAAGTGTTTATTATTTTACACTCTCCGTCTCCGAGTCCTGTTCCGCCTGAACTCTGGGTTTGCTTGCTCCATCGGAACTGAATCGTGACAGTATGACCCGACCACCTCGAAACCGCAAACCCCAGAGGCGGAACAGCGGACCCGCTCAGCGGCTGCCGGACGCGGCCCCAGGTCAGGACGAGCCGACAGTCGTCCGCATGTTCGGATTCCGAACAGAAACTGAAGTGGAGATCTTCTCATCCCCGCTTCTAGTCGAGGAGGAACAGAGGAAGCTCAGAGGCGGCCGTGCAGCTTTTTGGCCGTCTCCCTCCTACGTTCCAAAGCTCCGATTGATGTGGTCCGACTCGGATGACGATTCAGAACCGGAGGGGTTCTGGGCAGGTTCGGTACCGGCTCTCAGCCCACGTCGCCGCTGGTCTAATCAAGTGGACATTTCCGGGTTCCAGCCCCGCCCACCTTCAGTCTCTCCTCGCCGGCTGTCAAAAAAGCTGGGGGACTTTTCGAAGGGGGGGCGTGTGTCAGCCCATGTGCCGGCCCGGCTGACACCGCTAGATCAAAGATAAAATCATGTGGAGGCAGAATAGGCTTGCTTAAAAAGAAAGGTCTTTATGCTGCTTTTAAAGTCAACCAGTGACTGTGGAGCTCTCAGGTCGTCAGGGAGGGAGTTCCACAGGCGGGGGGCAGCCACACAGAATGCTCGGTCTCCCATGGTCCTCAATTTGGTCCGAGGAATATGAAGGAAATTACTGTTCTGTGATCGTAGAGACCGGGTGGATGAATATGGTGCAAGAATGTCCTTTAGATAGTCAGGTGAAGTGCCGTGCAAGCATTGATGGGTAATGAGAGCAGTTTTGTATTGAATTCTGTAGGTGACAGGAAGCCAATGGAGGTTATGGAGAATGGGTGTAATATGTTCAAATTTACGAACTCTCAACAGAATCCTTGCTGCACTGTTTTACATCAGGGGTCCTTGTTCCTGCTGAGGTCCTCCTTGCCGCAGAAGATCTGAGACCAGCTGCAGAAGACTCGGAACCGTCGGCTACAGACCCCACGCCGGACTCATCGGCTGCAGGCTCCTCTTCGCAGACTGCAGCAGAGGTCGACTCTTCGACGGCCGACTCCTCGCCGTCATCGTCGGCTGCAACAGAGATCGTCTTGTCGCCCGACTCACCAAATGAAGACGTCTTGTGGCCCGACTGGCCAACTGAAGGCGTCTTGGCGCCCGACTCGCCGACGTCTCGTCATC
>JBBPBX010002239.1:12068-23011 GCA_038048925.1 Garcialebias charrua | reverse complement strand
AAAATCCATCCATCCATCCATCCATTTTCTTCCGCTTATCCGGGGTCGGGTCGCGGGGGTAGCAGCCTAAGTAGGGAGGCCCAGACTTCCCTCTCCCCAGCCACTTGGAGCAGCTCCTCTGGGGGAATCCCAAGGCGTTCCCAGGCCAGCCGAGAAACATAGTCCCTCCAGCGTATCCTGGGTCTTCCTCTGGGTCTCCTCCCGGTGGGACATGCCCGGAACACCTCACCAGGGAGGCGTCCAGGAGGCATCCTAACCAGATGCCCGAGCCACCTCAACTGGCTCCTCTCGATGTGGAGAAGCAGCGGCTCTACTCCGAGTCCCTCCCGGATGACTGAGCTTCTCACCCTATCTCTAAGGGAGAGTCCAGCCACCCTGCGGAGAAAACTCATTTCAGCCGCTTGTATCCGAGATCTTGTTCTTTCGGTCATAACCCAAAGCTCATGACCATAGATGAGGGTGGGAACGTAGATCGATCGGTAAATTGAGAGCTTTGCCTTTTGACTCAGCTCTCTCTTCACCACGACAGACCGGTACAGCGCCCGCTTCACTGCGGACGCTGCACCTATCCGCCTATCGATCTCACGCTCCAGTTTTCCCTCATTCGTGAACAAGATCCCGAGATACTTAAACTCCTCCACTTGGGTAAGGACCTCCTCCCCGACCCGGAGAGGGCACGCTACCCTTTTCCGGCTCAAGACCATGGCCTCGGATTTGGAGGAACTGATCCTCATCCCGGCCGCATCGCATTCAGCTGCAAACCGCTCCAGTGAAAGCTGTAGATCACGAGCTGATGAAGCCAATAGGACCACATCATCTGCAAAAAACAGAGAAGCGATTCTAAGGCCACCAAAACGGATCCTCTCAACACCTTGGCTGCGCCTAGAAATTCTGTCCATAAAAGTTATAAACAGAATCGGTGACAAAGGGCAACCTTGGCGGAGTCCAACTCTCACCGGAAACGAGCCTGACTTACTGCCGGCAATGCGGACCAAGCTCTGACACCGGTCGTACAGGGACCTAACAGCCCATATCAATGGGCCTGGTACCCCATACTCCCGGAGTACCCGCCACAGAACCCCCCGAGGGACGCGGTCGAATGCCTTTTCCAAGTCTACAAAGCACATGTAAACTGGTTGGGCAAACTCCCACGCACCCTCCAGGACCCTGTTGAGGGTGTAGAGCTGGTCTAGTGTTCCACGACCAGGACGAAAACCACACTGCTCCTCCTGAATCCGAGGTTCGACTATCCGACGGACCCTCCTCTCCAGAACCCCTGAATAGACCTTACCAGGGAGGCTTAAGAGTGTGATCCCTCTATAGTTGGAACACACCCTACGGTCCCCCTTTTTGAATAGGGGAACCACCACCCCAGTCTGCCAATCCAAGGGAACTGCCCCCGATGTCCACGCGATATTGCAGAGTCGCGTAAGCCAACACAACCCCACAACATCCAGAGCCCTAAGGAACTCAGGACGAATCTCATCCACCCCCGGAGCCTTGCCACCGCGGAGCTTTTTAACCACCTCGGCGACCTCCGCACCAGAGATTGGAGAGCCCGATCCAAAGTCCCCAGGCTCCGCTTCCTCAGTGGAAGACGTGCCAGTAGGATTGAGGAGGTCTTCGAAGTATTCCGCCCACCGACTCACAACATCCCGAGTTGAGGTCAACAGCACGCCATCCCCACCATAAATGGTGTTGGTCGCGTACCGCTTTCCCCCCCTGAGACGCCGGATGGTGGACCAGAATCGCCTCGAAGCCGTACGGAAGTCATTCTCCATGGCCTCTCCGAACTCCTCCCACGCCCGAGTTTTTGCCTCAGCAACCACCCGAGCCGCATGCCGCTTGGACTGCCGGTACCTATCTGCTGCTTCCGGGGTCCCACAGGCTAAAAAGGCCCAATAGGAAAGAAACATAAAGAAACAGTTCAAAAACATAAACTTGCAAAACTGTACAAAAAGTGTCAAGAGAAGCAAAGAACCCTTCTTACGATTTCATATTTTATTACATTAAGGGTCTCCTACTCTCCTACTCTCCATGACCTGTACGTCTCCAGGACTGTGAGGCGAGCAGGTCGGATCACAGCTGACCCTTCTCACCCTGCATACGGTCTGTTCGAACCACTCCCCTCAGGCAGGAGGCTTCGGTCAATTGGGACCAGAACCTCCCGCCATAAAAACAGTTTCTTCCCCTCTGCTGTCAGACTCTTGAACACTCATAACCATGCTACCTCATAACTTGCCTTGGTCGCTGTATTTTGTATTTGTTCTTTGTATTTTGATTGGGAATCACTGTATCACTGTATTTTGATTGCACCACTCTAATTGCGCTGTTTCTTAGTAGTTTTTGTTCACTGAATATTGTATTGATTGTATTGATGTTTTATGGTTTATGTTTTTTGTGTCTTATGTTTTTATATTTTATGCACCGTTATGCCGAAGCAAATTCCTAGTCTGTGAATCCTGTTCATTGACAATGGCGATAATAAACTGAATCTGAATCTGAATTACATTGTTTAGCATATATCTTAGATCCATCCATCCACTATCTTTTACCTGACTCGTCCATTTTGGGTCATGGGGGTCGCCGGTGCCCATGTCCAGCAATCACTGTGCGAGGGGCGGGGTACGGGCTCTCTTAGATCCTGATATACTATTTCTTATATTTTTATTATTTTTGGATGGCCTTGGGTACACAATTGCGTTCCACCTCAAATACCACGTGTGATGCGAATGACAATAAAGAATCTTGAACCTTATAAATTTGCTCCCCATTTGCCCCTTTGACAAAGTAAACAAAAGCGTGATTTGGTGGTTTTGTTATTTTCAGTTTGTTTGCCGGTACATTACCCAATGTGTTCAACATAACATTACTTAATCCAGCTATATAGCTGTTAACAATGGTGTACCACAAGGCTCAGTCTTAGGACGCACCTTCTTCACAATGTAGGTCAGATCATTCCTGATGCATCCGTCCATGCTGAGGATGGTGTTTATTGTCGAGCTAGAACAGTTGCTAAGGTTTTCCATCTTTTTCAGTCTGCATTCGACATCATCCAGCCAGATTTGTTCTGTCTCAAACTGGTGCCAAATGCTGATAAAACCAAAGGGATGTTTGCAAACAGGAAGTCGGTACCAGCAGTCCTTCCTTCTATTTTATTCTGGTGTCCCTATTGAGTTTGTCGATTCCTATAAATACTTGGGTACCTGTATTTTGGTCAACTCGCATAAGCTCCATGTTGAAAACTTGATAAAGAAACTGAAAGTTATGCACCATAACTCATGTTCCCTGAAGGAAGGGAACGAGGTGCAACATATGACTATGGGAATTGCGCCCCCGCACGATTACCTGAAGTAATACAATCACGCCTTTACGGTAGTGGGCGTCAGCGTCACCACAGAGGCCCCGCCCTTTGGGTATAAAGACGACTGCGCCCATCTAAATGGTCTCCAAGTGCACTTCACCGAGCTTGGGCATTTAAAGGGCCAACGTATGTTGCACCTCGTTCCCTTCCTTCAGGGAACATGAGTTATGGTGCATAACTTTCAGTTCCCTTATCAGTCAGGTTCTCTCGGTGCAACATATGACTATGGGAACGTAATTCATTCACGCCTTTGAAATGCTCAGTAAAATGCATGCTTGTGAGAACTTTTGCCTTTATACTTTAGGTGTTTTGGCTGTTTTCTTATTGTGTGTTAGAGAGAACAGCCTGAGTGACGTCACATGCAGTAACATCCAAACTATAGTGTTTTGCAAACGTGTTTGTTGAACTCCAGTTTGCGGCAGCACAGATGTCTGCAACTGGTACACCCTTAAAAAGGGACCACGAGGCAGCTAAGCCTCGAGTGGAATGGGTGTGTACCCCAGAGGGCACCTGTTGACCTTTGCTGCTGTATGCCCTCTTTAAGGCCTCAGTCACCCAAAGGCATTGTTTTGACAGGGCTCTGCCAGCAGCTGGATTGGCAAAACATACAAACAGTTGGTTTGTTTTCCTCCAACTGGCAGTTTTTTCAATGTAGGTACTCAAGGCCCTGACAGGGCAGAGTGCTCTCAGCCTCCTCTGCTCCTCAGTGAGGGCAAGAGGGGGAGGGAACGCTGAGAGTTCAAAGTCCAGACTTCTGGGATTTAAAGTTGGGACCTTTGGGACAAATGCAGGGTTTGGACGTAGGGTGACCTTTGACCCATCAGGGGCAAACTTAGTACACATTGGTTGCACAGATAAAGCGTGGAGGTCACCTACACGTTTAGCTGAGCCAAGAGCCAGGAGTAGAGCAGTCTTATAAGATAATAAATCTATCTTTATGTTGCTCAAAGGTTCGAATGGATGCTCACATAAAGCGTTCAGGTCTAACTGGAGGTCCCAGTCTAGGGCAAAAGTCCTGCTGGGGGGCCTTTTCCTCAGTAAGCCCTTCATGAAACGTATCATGAGAGGGTGGCGCCGGGCATTTTGCCCCCCCCCCCCAGCCTTCGTGGCATGCTGAGATGGCTGACAAAAACACCTTAATGGTGGAAAATGAGCGGCCTTTTTCCAGCAGGTCCAGTAAAAAGGTGAGGAGTTTAACCAGGTCACAGGAATATGAAATAATATTCCTCTTTAGACACCAGGCCTCAAAAACACGCCATTTACGACCATAGAGAGTCTGAGTTGATTGTGCTCTGGCTCCCTGTATTGTACTTATGATGTTGCTGGGAAGCCGGAGGCCATCAGCCTGTTCCTTTCAGCGGCCAAGCCGAGAGCTGCCACAGCTCTGGGCTTGGGTGAAAGAGCTGCCCGTGAGCTTGAGTCAGCAGGTCCCTGTGGAGGGGCAGCTGCCATGGAGTCCCTGACAACATGGAGATCCTTTCTGGAAACCAAGGTTTCTGTGGCCATCTGGGGGCTATTAATATCAGGGAGAGGGCTCCTCTGCGTATGCGTTCCAGTGTCACCTGAATTAAAGGGACGGGGGGAATCGCGTAATACAGCACCCCTGATGGCCAGCTGTGTGCCAGAGCATCTGTTACCAGGGGCACATCTGTCTCCTTTAGTGAGAAGTACAGAGCACAGTGTGTGCTGGTTTTGCAGGCGAACAGATCAACGGATGCCCGCCCGTACCGTGACCAGATCTGATCTACGACATGTGGGTTCAGTCTCCACTCTGAGGCTAACAGGGGTCCTCTTGAGAGGGCGTCTGCCCCGTGGTTTAGCTCGCCCGGGATGTGTGTCGCCCTCAGCGACAGTACTCTTGGGCCACACCACGTGAGCAGCTTGTGCGTCAGACCGAGGAGGGCTCGGGACCTTGTCCCCCCTCCCTGTTTATGTAGGACACAGTTGTCCTGTTGTCCGATTTTACCAGGACATGTTGTCCTGCAATCAGTCCCTTTCTGAAAAAGTATTTCATCGACAGGTAAACAGCCTTTAATTCCAGGAAGTTGATGTGTATTCTTGCTTCCTGTTGATTCCAGAGACCCTGTGCATTCTGATTTCTGCAGACTGCACCCCATCCTCCTTTTGAGGTGTCTGTTGTGATGACCACACGGGACAATACTCGTCCCAGCGGGACGCCTGTCGTGAACACTGAAGGGTCCCTCCAAGGCTCCAGGGCTGTCAGACACTCTGGGCTGATCAGAATCTTCCCTGTTTGTCTGAGGAGGGCAGGATGCATATGTTTGTTTAGCCATATTTGCAGAGCACACATTTTTAGCAGCGCCTGCAGGACGCAGGGAATGGCTGCTGCTAACAGGCCTAAGAGGCGCTGGCAAAGCTTGAAGGACACTCTCTGTCCCAGCTGAAAACGTGCCAGGCAGAGGCGTATTGAACAAATGCGCTCCTCTGAAAGCCATGCTCTGTACAACATGGTGTTGACTTGTACTCCCAGAAATACGGTAATCTGAGACGGAGTCAGAACACTTTTCTGCAAGTTTATGATGAAGCCGAGAGCCTCCAGGTGAGCGATCACTATGCGTGAGTGCAGCTGGGCTTGCGCTCTGCTCCCAGCTAAAATTAGAAGATCGTCGAGATAATTCATGATCCTGACCACTTGACCCCTGAGAGGGGTCAGAGCTGCATCCAGGCATTTTGTAAATGAACGTTGAGCAGTTTTTAATCCGAAAGGTAAAGCTTTGAATTCGTAAGCGTTCCCCTCGAATGCAAAGCGGGGATATTTTCTGTGTCTTCTCCAAACGCTCACGTGGAAATAAGCGTCTTTTAAATCCACGGTACATGCATGGTCTCCCGGTCTCACAGACTGGAGCACCTGTCTCAGTGTGAGCATTTTGAATTTGTAAGTTTTTATTCTCCTGTTCAGCGCCCTGAGGTCGAGAATTGGTCTCAAGCTCTGGTCTCTCTTGGGCACGAGGAAGTATTTGCTGAAGTGATCGTAGTGTATTTTTTGTTTTGGAACAATACATAATACAGGGTATCCGCGGGGTTGTGAAAGGTATTAAAAGGTAGTAAATGAAATTAACAAAAATTAAGGCCATTAAAAAGTATTAAAAAGTAATAAACGTCATCTGATGAGGTATTAAATTTTTTAAAACCTACACAACTATATTTTCCTCGTTCTACCGTCTAAAAAATGTCTGCAAATTTATTTATCATTTCTAATTTTATGTTCCGAGTAGGACCTTAGCTAAAAACAATGACTTAACATCGTCGGTCAGTGTGTGCTCGCACCTACAGCTGGGCGAGGCTTATCATGTCTGTAAAAAGAAACAGGAAAGAGGAGCGCGGCTCGTTTCGCCGACATTTAACAAGAAATATACCTAAACAATTATTTTTTAGCTCGAAATTATAGCAAAGGTGTGTCTCAGTCTAACGTTTTCTTAATAAATGTACTTTAATGGTTAAATCAGCTTTATTTTAAAAAAAAGTTTCGCTGTCTGTGTGCTCCATGATCGCTCAGCGGTGAGAAACAGGAAAAAGGAGCACGGCTCGTTTCGCCGACATTTAACAAGCAAAATACCTAAACAATTATTTGTTAACTCGAAATTATAGCAAAGGTGTGTTTCTGTCCATCATTTTCTTAATAAATGCACTTTAATGGTAAAATTAGCTGCATTTCGCCGCAGTGGTGCAGCTGTTTAGACAGTTCCAAGCAGAGCAGAAAGGTGGGGAGGATATGGCAGGCCGATTGAGTCATTAATAGCTAGTGAAGATTCTCAGTCATCCAGGACATGGTGAATTCTAAAAAGTGCAAGAAAAAAACAACAAAGTATAGTATAATAGTATGATGAATTGTATAATAAATAAAGTCAAGTTGTTTTTGTCTTGAACTTTTTTAAATTTGTCATTACTGTATAGGCACATTTTCCTATTACATGATACAACAGCCAACAACATGCCATACTACTATTACTACTATGGGGCCATCAAGTATTGCTGTTATTTTTCCAGTCAGAATGAATGTAAACGGTCATATCTCAGTCAAAAAGTGGTTTATAAATATGGGGGGAAAATCCATAAATGTCACTTAGGCCTATAAGTTGCAAGGCATGTAAATTATGTAAAAAACTGCGACTTACAGGATGAAAAATATGGTAGTTATTATTTTTCTACCTCCCTTTTTGAATTGTGCATGTTTTCAGTGTTGAATTATTTTATTTAAACTGTTCTGTTTTCAAGTTTACAGTTTTTCATTTGCCATTAGAGATATGTTATGTGTGGGAACAATTAAACTTTTTGTCTTGGGTTAGATTTAAATAACAAGTAGGTCAGTATTGAGGCAAGAAGCAAATTGATGTATCCAGTACGGTTCATTGTCTGACCTGACACCCTGTGTTGTACGAGGGAGGAGGGATGATAACCCTCTCCCTTCATGGTGACCGTTTTCATAAAAATTGTGCTGTGTTGTTGTTGTTGTTTTTGTTTTGTTTTGTTTTTTTGGAGTCAAGAACCAGGGTAGTTTGTGCTTTGGTACTTTTATTTTCGTGTTTTGAAGAACAAAAGTTTGTCTTTAATTCACATACAGCAGAAACATGTTTTGTGCACATATGAACATCACCAGCTTTTCGTAGTCTTTTACAAATAAAGTCTGGATTTAAACAACCAGGTCCCTGTACCACATGGGCAGACGGACCAACAAAACTGTGAAGTGGGCCCATTTCATCAGGCCCGCTTCTGCCTCCCGTCTCAGTTCGCTGAGGAAGTTCTCGGCGGAACCACTTGGCGAGGAACAAATCTGTTCCTGCTCCAGGACTGTCCAGCCTGAGGTGGGCCTGCTGCGGGTCTCTGCCGCTGCTTCCCGTTGTAAGCTGGTCTTTTCTGCGGGGGGCGGCATGTAGCTGAGCGGTGTCGAGGCTGCACGGGCCTGCTCCCGCTGTCATGTTACGGCGTGTGGTTGTGGAATGAGCCCAATGGTGTAGACAGGTAGACACTCGGAGGCAGGAGTAGAAAAAGTCCAAAAACGTTTAATCACAAAAACTCAAATAACACCGACGTGGCAGTGATACAAAAAACGTAGAGAACTATAGCTAGACTATGGCTTAACTCGATATACTAGAAACTATAGCTAGAAACTTTGGCTTAACTCTATAAACTAGAAACTGTAGCTAGAAACTGTGGCATAACTCTGAAAACTAGAAACAGTAGTTCAAACTGGGGCAGGAATACTTGAACTCAAAAACTGTAGAGAACGTACTCACAGACCAAGGAGCAGGACACGACACACCAGGGGAAAACGAACGAATGACCTGACAATGACACACACACAAACACAAACTAATATACACATCCTAATTACCTAAAATCATAATCACCTGAGAAGACACGCAGACCTGAGGGACAACATGTACGGAGGGAGACAGACCAACAGAGGGAGACAACACACAGACCTGAGGGACAACATGTAAGGAGGGAGACAGACCAACAGACGGGGACAGAGGGAAGCCATCCTTACACCCACTGGTGTCCCTAGGGGGGCGAAAGCCTTTCTCGGCATCCCCTCATGAAGGGCTTCAGCCTGCTTTCGTCTCTGCTCCAACCGGCTTTGAATACGCTCCAGAGCCCCCCCGAAGATTCCCGTCGGCTCGATCGGATGGTGAAGGAAGGGGTACCGCTGGCCTTCTGGCAGGTCCATCAAAGTCATCCACAGGTGTCGCTGGGCAATGACCACTTCAGCCATGCATCTCCCTTGAGCTATGGCTGCTGTCCCCATCATGCAGAACACGAAGTCCGTGGCCCTACGGGCTTCCTCCAGAATTTCTGTCGTCGTCTGCTTGTTTGTCGTTACCTGGAGCTTCTCAGCCAGGTACGCCTGCATCATGGCCGAGGCGTTCATCGCGTGGGCTGCGAGTCCCTGAGCTCGGTAGCATTTTTCGAGCTAGGCAGCTGAAGCGTGGGAGGCTTTGCTGGGCAAAGTTGGTTTTGTGCCCAACGTTCTGGGGGCCAAATGAGTCACCAGCGTGTCCTCCATCTGCGGGACGTTGACGATACCTGCTGCCTCCATTCCAGCAACGTCGAGGAACTGGGAGAGTGGCAGAAGCATGGGAGCCCTGGGTTCAGCCCAGGTGCGAGTGAGCTCCGTCAGAAAATTTGGAAAAATCAGCATCCTGTGCCTCGTGGCCGACTGCTGTTTTGTATAAAAATAATTTCCTGCCAACCTCTTGACTTGTTGGCGAGGTGGAGGTTCTGGCCAGCTGATCTGCAGCGCATCCGCCGCTCTGCGACACAACTCGAACAGGGCGGGGATTGAGGCATCTGTCTCTGGCAGAGCAGGTGTCGGGTTCTGGGAGAAGTCTTCCTCTTCCCCCTCGTACTCGTTGTCAGCTTCTTCATCTGAAATTTCACCTGAGGCTGTTAGCGAGATCTCATCTGCGTTCATCATGCCCCGTGTGTCAAATTCAGCTGTCGAGTCCCCGACGGGGGCCGCCATGTCCAAACTGTCCCCCCATTCGACCTGTCCACTGTCCTCCAGATCCATGCTCTCGAGCTCCGGCATGGGAGTGAGCGCCTCTGCGGGGTCTGGGTCACGAGGTGTCGCGGTGCCACCCATGGCCTTGGCCACAATGTCCACGCAACATTTTCTCACAGCTTCCAGCATCTGGCTGCAGTGTGGGCAGGAGTCAGGGGATTTCAGCGCTGTCTTGGCGTGTAACATCCCCAGGCAGATGGGACAGGCCTCGTGGGTGTCCGTCGCCGAGAGGGAGTAGCCGCAGCCGCTGGGGCAGGCGCGTGAGCTGGGGCTCGGTGGCCTGCTGGTTTTCTTTGGGTTTTTGGGTTTGCGCTTTCCCTTCTCAGGAGCCATGGCTGAGAAGAGTCGAGCTGGTTAGCAATTAGCTAACGTTGTCCGAAGACGTCTCCTTCGTCGCGTCGCTTTCGCTGGCTAGCCTGCTACTTGTTAGCAGGGTAGCGGTGTGACGTAGTTAGCGCCGTCGAGCGAAGCAGCAGCGAAGAGAGAAGAAAAAACTTTTGAGGTTAAATGAAAGACGCTGGACTAGCTTTCGCTAGCCCAGCAATACGCAGGAAATTTCTCTGTACGCTCAGCGTAGGGAGCGAGCTCACCTTTGGTCGAGCGATATAGATACAGAGAAGTCCCACGAAGTTCAGGTTTAAGCGAGGTGAAGGGCAAAAAGAGACCGTTTAGATGGGCGTAGTTGTCTTTATACCCAGAGGGCGGAGCCTCTGTGGTGATGCTGACACCCATGCCATAAAGGCGTGATTGTATTACTTCAGGTAATCGCGCAGGGGCGCAATTCCCATAGTCATATGTTGCACAGAGAGAACCTGACTGATAAGGGAACTGAAAGTTAAACTGGGTTTCTTTTTCAGAAATAGATTCTGTCTAACTACGAACACTAGGAAACACCTTGTTACCGCTACTTTCCTTCCCTCCATTGACTACAGTGACATTATTTACATGAACGCCCCTCCAAGCACCCTGCAGATGTTGGATGCTGTCTATCTTGGTGCGCTAACATTCATAACTGGCTGAACTACTGTACCCATCATTGCACCCTGTATTCACTGG
>JBBPBX010002238.1:77826-92723 GCA_038048925.1 Garcialebias charrua | reverse complement strand
TCACTCATGACAGAAATGAATGAATTCAGGTCCTACCTGGGTGCGCGAGGCTTTATATTCCCTGGTAGGCTGCAGGAAAAGCGCTCCCTGTTCCATCCATCCATCCATCTTCTTCCGCTTATCCGGGGTCGGGTTGCGGGGGTAGCAGCCTAAGTAGGGAGGCCCAGACTTCCCTCTCCCCAGCCACTTGGAGCAGCTCCTCCGGGGGAATCCCAAGGCGTTCCCAGGCCAGCCGAGAAACATAGTCCCTCCAGCGCGTCCTGGGTCTTCCTCTGGGTCTCCTCCCGGTGGGACATGCCCGGAACACCTCACCAGGGAGGCGTCCAGGAGGCATCCTAACCAGATGCCCGAGCCACCTCAACTGGCTCCTCTCGATGTGGAG
This sequence comes from Garcialebias charrua, assembly GCA_038048925.1. Classification (NCBI taxonomy): domain Eukaryota; kingdom Metazoa; phylum Chordata; class Actinopteri; order Cyprinodontiformes; family Rivulidae; genus Garcialebias; species Garcialebias charrua. The sequence goes on along the minus strand of JBBPBX010002238.1, from coordinate 92,341 downwards.
AAGCAGCGGCTCTACTCCGAGTCCCTCCCGGATGACTGAGCTTCTCACCCTATCTCTAAGGGAGAGTCCAGACACCCTGCGGAGAAAACTCATTTCAGCCGCTTGTATCCGAGATCTTGTTCTTTCGGTCATAACCCAAAGCTCATGACCATAGATGAGGGTGGGAACGTAGATCGATCTGTAAATTGAGAGCTTTGCCTTTTGACTCAGCTCTCTCTTCACCACGACAGACCGGTACAGCGCCCGCTTCACTGCGGACGCTGCACCTATCCGCCTATCGATCTCACGCTCCAGTTTTCCCTCATTCGTGAACAAGATCCCAAGATACTTAAACTCCTCCACTTGGGGCAGGACCTCCTCCCCGACCCGGAGAGGGCATGCTACCCTTTTCCGCTCCCTGTTATTATTTTTATTTCTGAGAGAACTTTTTATAACATATAAAGTAGAAACACCGCAGCAGAACACCGCAGAAGAACACCGCAATCGGCTGCTCATAGAGTGAGCTGACGAGCTGACGAGCTGTCAATCATTTCAGAAGGCGTGTCAGCAAGTGACCAATCAGCGACCTTCAGTTTGTCCCCTTCTGCTCGCAGCTGCTCGGGGCTGCTCACATGACAACCAGGATTGGGAGCGAAAACGCGACCATTTGAAAAGCGTAGCTTCTGAAGCTATATCAGCGAAACGCATGCGCACAAAATGCGCGCGTAGAGTGGCGTATTCCTGGACACTCAGGTATATTTCAGCCTTTATAGACCTATATCCTTGTTACCACAGTTTTCAAAAATTCTTGAAAAGCTATTTGTAAACAGACTAGATCAATTTATAGATAAACAAAATATTCTAAGCAACAGTCAGTATGGGTTTAGAGCAAAAAACTCTACATCAATGGCTCTCATGGAATTAATGGAACAAATAACTACTGCTGTCGATCAAAAACAATATTGTATCAGTATTTTTGTTGATTTAAAAAAAGCATTCGATACTATTGATCACACCATTCTCCTTGAAAAACTGAACAAATATGGTATTAGAGGACCAGCATTACAGTGGGTATCTAGCTACTTGAAAGATAGGAAACAATTTGTACAAATAAATGATGTAAGATCTGACCTCTGTAATATCACATGTGGAGTTCCCCAAGGCTCTGTACTTGGACCAAAGCTATTTATTTTATATGTGAATGACTTGGTAAATGTGTCAGGACTCCTTAAATGTGTACTTTTTGCTGATGATACCACATTTTTCTGTTTAGGTGAAGATATAGAACAAATGTTGGAATTGATAAAGACAGAATTTGTCAAGATACAAACTTGGTTTAAAATAAATAAATTATCATTAAATCTAGAAAAAACTAATTACATGATATTCAGTAATAAAAAGAAAACTGTTGATGTTCCACTCAAAATTGAGGGTGTTGAGATTTGTAGAGTGAGTGAGGTGAAGTTTTTGGGTGTTATCATTGATGACAAACTGACATGGAAACAACACATAAATTCTGTAAGAATAAAAATAGCTAAATCGATTGCAGTACTGTACAAAGTCAGAGACCTATTGAATGATAAAGCTCTGTATTTGTTGTATAACACAATCATTGTTCCACACTTAATCTATTGTATTGATGTTTGGGGGAATGCGTGTAAAACAATCACAAAGCCTATTTTTGTATTACAGAAAAGAGCTGTAAGAATTATCACTAGAAAACATTACCGTCATCCATCAAGTACATTATTTTATCAACTGAAGTTATTGAAGTTCCATGATTTGGTAGACTATAATATTTTATCAGTTATGTATAGGGCTCAAAATAATGCATTACCTTTAAATATCCAAATGCATTTTGTTAAAAGACAAAGTTGTTATAATCTTAAGGGGACAGAGATGTTTGTAAAACCACAATTCAGAACTAGTTTGAAGGGACGTTCTACCTCAATCCAGGGAATTAGATTATGGAATGGCTTGGAGAATGTAGTTAAAAATGCCAAGTCAAGGTCTACATTTAAGAAAATGATCAAAACGAATGTGTTAAAAAAAATATATGAAATAGCGTAATGTGTATTGTATTAGTTAGAAAATTAGAAAGAGTTAGTCATTTTGTACTGTTGGTTGAAGATTATTATTGTTTAATCTGATTGTTGGAAAAAAGGGGCAGATATAATAAGATTTATTCTTCTTTCTGCTACCTTTCATTTTTTTATATTTTGTACATTATCATTTATGGGATTGTCTTGTATTGTTTCTTTTGTAAAAAAAATGAACAAATTTATTAAACATAAACATAATATTTGCACTAATGTTTGTATTACATTACTGCCTATAGTCATACTACTGTTTACATTCACTGTTTACATTTATTAATACGGTTTACATTTATTACTACTGTTTTACATTTATTACTACTGTTTACATTTACACTACTTTTATATCTACACTACTGCTGATACATATACAGTATTCTCTGACTAGCCTTATCTAAGGATGCCAAATGTGCCTTACTGCATATGCCACTTTGCCTCTATACCAACATCAACTACCTCATACATATACTGTGTACATTAACTCATATGCTGCTGTGCCACTCTTTGCAAATGTCAATGCTAGAACCTTCAGTTTATTTTATAGATATACTTTTTATACTTTTTATACTACTATGAAAAAACTCAGGACAGTATTACACTTTTATTATTTCATTTTATGCTTATGTTCATTGGGTGTTTGGTGTTTTAGGGGTGTTTGGTGTTTCAGTGTTGGTGTAAATTTTCATACTTTTATACTACTATGAAAAAACTCAGGACAGTGTTACACTTTTACTATTTTATGCTTATGTTTATTAAATGTTTTAGTGTTTAGTGTTTAGATGGTTACTGTTGCACCGAGGGACTGAGAGAAACGCAATTTCAATCCTGTGTATGTCCTGTACATATTGCAGTTCTGACAATAAAGTTGACTTTGACTTTGATAAGTCTTTGAGCCAAAAATAATTACATTATTGAAAAGAAAACCTACAATGGATGTGACAGCTAGTAAAAAGGGTCTCCATACTGTCCACAATTTTTAAGAAGCTATATACAGATAAATATTTCTTAAATTTAATCAGTGTAGGAGACTGGTGTTAACTGGAAGTTCCTAAGCATTTAGGCATATTTAGATCTCCTGATTGTTATTTTTATTACTGTAGTTAAAACATGTATTTTTTTAAGACATTGTACAACAAAAACATAAAAACATTCTGCAGATCAGGATACACAGTTGAGCAGGTAGGATTTATTCAACCAAATGCCACAACCTAAATAACACCACCTGATAAGAAAATGCATGTTCATTGTTAGTAGATATTTCAAACATAAGTCTTCTGTTAAGTAAAGTTTTTTTTTCAGACTCTCTCCAACTCACAAACACACTCACTCATTGATCCACCTGTAAGAAGAGTTGTCTTTAAACCCACACACACCCACTTCATCCATGTTTGACCTGACTATGGCAACAGCATTCACTGAACAACACAAAAAGCGTTTATCTTATGACCCTGACCTCTGTGTGGGCCCATGTGAGTGCACAAGGTACTGTATGTGTGTGAGTTTTGACAAATATGTCATTATTTCTTTTTTACGTCCCACATTTGTACTAGGTGTTCAAAAGCACGCAATGTACTCAAACTCCTGTAAACGTGTTTTTAGTAAGAATATGGAATATGTCAGTTCCTGGTTTTCAAGTATTAATCAAAATGTTCCTGTAATACGGGTTATTTTGAATATTTCAGGTTGTATGTATAGTAATATTCTTCACAAAACACTTTTTTGGCAGCTTATGGGAATCCAGACAGACTGCTTAAAATTTTCTGGAAGCACTGCAAAACAAACAAGACAGCCATAGCTCAGACAGATGACAGATGGGTGGACAGACAGGAAGGAAAGAAGGCCATCCAACCAGAGTTTGGTCGTGTGGGCAGCAGCTTGAGCAGGAAGGACAAAATATTGTTTTCCACAGCCACTTCTTCCAGCTCCTCTGGAAGAAACCAAAGGCGTTCCAAAGCCATCTGAGAAACATGGTCTCTGCTGGGTCTTCCCTGGGATCTCATCACAGTAGGACATGCACATAAAACCTCCCAAGGATGGCAATCAGGGTGCATTAACAGGTGCCCTAACCACCTCAACTGGCTCCTCTCAATGTGGAGGAGACATGGTTCTACTCAGAAGTCTCTCCTGCAAAACTGACCTTCTCACCTATCTCTAAAATAAAAATATTGACAAGATTTTAAAATCTAAAAATCACCACCTAGCATTCTTAGTATAAAGGTAAGAAGTTAGCATCCAATTGCCACTGCACACTGCATAACGTACAACACACCGCAAAATCCCATACCCCATCCCTGTGTCTTTATGTGGATCAGCCACACTCGACCTGGAAAAGATAAGCCTCATACACATTAACATTACACTTGGCTGTGAAAAAGCTAAAGTAGCTTATTAAAAATTGTGGATAAACCATGCCAATTTTAGGTTGTACTGTAAGTTGTAATCAAATTTAATTTAAAAAAATATATATACCTGTATATTGTTAGTTCCAGATAGACCTGTCATGATAACAAATTTTGTTGGGCGATTAATCGTCTCAGAAAATATTGTGATATATGATAATATTGTTTGAAATTTAACAATAATTAATCATCATCAAATTTAAGAAGAAATGTTGGATAATTTTGTGCGTAGTATCTATTTTTTACCACTAGATGGCAGTATAAGGTTGTTGAACATAAGGATGGATAGTGAGGGAGCGAGCAACGTGTCTCTAAGAAAAATGGGAGGGAGGCGCCTTGATGTGACATGGGGTGTCTCTTGTTCTTGTTTTTTTGTTCTCAAAAGGAGGTGTGGTTTGAGCTCATTAGCATAGCATTTGTCACACAAAGCTTTTAATATAAAAATCAGTTAAGTTCTCAGCTTCTTTTTGCAGAAAAAAATAACTTTTAAGATGATGGCACGGGTTTCAACTGTGAATTTTGGAGCTTTGACAAGACGGAGGTTTTTCCTGAGGTTGGCCTGTTAGCTTAGCTCGTAGCTTAGCTTCTCAGCTTAGCTGCTTTTAACGGTCCAAAAACGCAATTTTGGACAATTAAAACAGTTTTTTTTTTCATTCAACCTGTATTTAGGCAGGTTAATCTCACTGAGCCTCGAGGACTCATTTACAAGAGAGACCTGTCTACAAACTAAAGAATGATGACAACAGCAACAGTGGATTTTCCTTGAACAATCAACAATAGACAAACATAAGAGAGAAATACAAAAAAATTACAAGTTAAAACAAAGATACCAAAGTAGCAAAACAAACAGATTATAAGGTAGATGTAGAAAATCAAAAAAGGGAACATGTCTGCATTGGTTTTTGCCAGGATTCCATCAGATTCTTAAAACCATTTAGAGAGGTCAAGGCCGAGAGCTTCAGATCTTTTTTGTAAGATATTCCAGGAAGCAGGAGAAGGCCCTTTTGCCAAGTTCAGTTCTCACTAACGGAACACTGCAGGTAATCATGTCCTGAGAGCGCACGCTGTAGCTGCACTCACGCAAAGACATGTAGTAGGAGATGTATGAGGGCAGCAGACCAAGAAGTGATTTAAAGATGAAAATGTACCAATGGAAGAGTCTGTGTGAGGTTAATGATGTCCAGTTAACCAATACGGGGTGCAGTGGTGGGTACGATAATCACAGCCTGTTATGAATCTTAGTGCACCATGATAGACAGCATCCAACATCTGCATGGTGTTTGTAGGAGCATTCATGTAGATAATGTCACTGTAATCAATGGAGGGAAGGAAAGTCACAGATACAAGGCGTTTCCTATAGCATTTAGTGTTAGACATGATCTGTTTCTGAAAAAGAAACCCAGTTTAACTTTCAGTTCATAGGTTTTCCACGTGGAGTTTAAAGCTAGGGTCTGCGATATTTGAACACTCTTGAACACTCTGGGACTTAGAAATATTTTCAGCGCAGAAAAGCATTCTGCTCCCTCCCCTCAGAGCCATATATGGCACAGTCCGAGCTCTGCAGCTGAACTTGGGATCTGCTCCGCCCCCTGCTGCTGTCTGCTCAGAGCCACTGCGATATTCTGTGTTTATGGTAATAAAACCTTCTAATAAAATAAAATAAACCCATGGAGCGCTAGTCCTACAACACAAAATCCAGCAGAAATCATCAGAGGTTCACGAAAAAACGTTTGGACATGATTTAATTCGCTCGTGATTTCCTCATGTCTGTCATTTCATTTCATTTCATTTCATTTATTCATTTATATAGCAATTTACACAACCACGTTGGTGGTGACCAAAGTGCTTAACAAAAAACAGTGCAGTACTTAAAAAGACAGATTAAAAATCAAGAAAAACACAACATAAAAGCAAAAATAAAACCAGAAATGTCACCACATATTTAATTACTAAAAGCCAGTTTGAATAAAAAAGTCTTAAGCTTTGATTTAAAAGGGCCAAGTTCAGTAATCTGGCGTAGCTCAAGTGGGAGTGTATTCCAGAGTCGAGGTGCGGCCGCAGAAAAGGCACGGTCACCCCAACGTTTATATTTTGTCCGTGGAACAGAGAGCAAGAGTTGGCTATCTGACCTCAGAGACCTGGAGCGGGCGGGGAAACTTAACAACTCCGTTATATAAGTAGGAGCGAGGCCATTCAGAGCTTTAAAAACAAATAATAAAAGTTTAAAATCTATCCTAAAACGGACAGGAAGCCAATGTAGTGAGAATAAAACAGGTGTGATGTGGTCCCATCTAGGAGTGTTGGTTAAAAGGCGAAACACTGTCAGCGCTGGTCTGGAATGTCTGGAATGCTCCACCTCCTCCGGTCTCTGCGCTCCGAAGTTCCGTGTTTATATGATAATATAACTGTTTAAAAAATATAATAAAACCATGAATCACTCATCCAACAACACAAAATCCAGCAGAAATCATCAGAGGTTCACGAAGCAACGTTGGACATGTTTTAATTCGCTCGTGAGTCGTGACAAATCCATTTCCTCATTCCTGTCAGTGCAGGATGAAGCGATCACTTGGCTTTTGGCAAAAAAACTAAATAAAAGTCCAGCTCTGGGATAAAGAAGGGATATTTAATACATTTTGTGTCACATAAAAAACAGTCCTGCATCGCTTTGCAATCCTTTGAATGAGAACGAGCTGCGGCTGGGACAGGTGGGGGCGTGGGTTGGGGCGTGACAAACAACTCTGTTTTTATTGGCTGTCAGTGTCCTGGTCACTCTTGTGTTTTCAGTGTTTTTATAAATGCTGATAGAGAAGCAAGGGGACTATAGTTTTTTTCAGAGATTACTTTGTCTAACATCAGTTTGTCAGTAGATAGTGACTGAGTGAAGAAATATGTTAAAAATATATTGTTTGAAAAGTTACAGACTACATTACAATCTTACATACCCCACCTTTAATAGAGAGATGCGAATCAACCAGGATACCCAAATATTTATAGGAATGAACAAACTCAATAGGAACACCATTTGAGGATAAAATCAGAGGAAGAACTGCTGGGACCGACTTCCTATTTGAAAAAAGCATCCCTTTGGTTTTGTCAGCATTTAGGACAAGTTTGAGACAGAACAAATCTGACTGGATGATGTCAAAAGCGGATTGCAAAAGCTGGAAAGCCTTTGCAACTGTTTTAGCTCGACAGTAAACAACTGTGTCATAACTGTGTTTAAATAGAAAGGAGAAAGTGAGGGGTCAGTGAAGAGCACCGGAGTTGAGTTGTGTCTTCAGTAGAAAGAGACACAAAGAAACGATCAAGTTGACAAATGAAAATGAGGTACCTGTAGATAATTTTCATTTATCGTGCAATTAATCAATTTCTTTTTTTTTTTAAATTGCGACAGGCCTAGTTTCAAACTTTTGACCCTATTTAGATACCAGATTTGGACCTTTAAATTTAATGCTAGAAAACTCCTCTTTTATTAGTTTTTTTTTGTTGTGTTATTTAATGACCATCCATAGAAAATTTGCACACCATGCAGAATACATGCAACATATCTCATTGTCGTCAAGGGGTTTAACCAACATTTAATGTCTCACTATGTGCAACAATTTTTGTCAAAATGTATTAAAAACAGTTTTAACTTTACAGTGATTTCACATGTACGGTACATTCCACATTTTAATAAATGTTGCTCGTGGACTCTCACGGTGGGTGCTTACCACCATTGAGGAATACACAAGGTTTTCTTTTGCAAGGAAAAAATAATGAGGCAACAGAAATGTCAGCCACAACTCTGCAATGTTTAGTACCATTAACTTATTATGAAACTCATATCTTCATCTCCAGATGGGTGCAGCCTCAGTCGAAATGCTGCTAACAAGCTAAACTAATAAGCAGATCCGAAGCCCTCTGTGCAGCATATTGAGCAGATAGCTTTTCACAGGATGAAAGCGTTAAACTTTGACTTGGTGTACATAAGACTCAGGAGTAGATGCATTTTCATAAGAAAGTGCAACACAGCAGAAAAGTGAAGTTTTAATATGGTACTTTGGGGAGGGAAGAGAACTTGAGTTCTGATCAAAACACCAGCGTATCTCCATCTTGTCAGGATCACACAAACGTGCATTGTGTCGTCAGTGTGGGTGTACATGTTAAAATACATTTTCATAAGAAAATGTGTGTACGTGAGTGCAGCTGCATGAGTCAGGTTGTGGGGACATAATTTTGTTTACACATTCATACTGAAGGGGGGACAATAAATCTTAGGAGTGTAAATCACTAAATTTCATTCCAAAGACATGATTTAAGGTTAGTACAGGGGTAATGGAAATGGTTAGAGTAGGTCTCCAGGAAATAAATGCAAGTTAATGTAATGTCCTCTCAAGTGGTGGAAGCACAACAGTGTGCAGGTGTGTGTGCCTTCTTGTGTAAGTTTTCAACCTCTCTGTTTGGCCCGGAATAAAAGTACTGCCATTGGCTTGATTTGGAATACAGCGGTGCATGTGTATTTAGTGTGCACATATTTCCAGAGTATACTACACAGAGGCCTTGCTGACAGCCCGTCAAGCAATCTGTCAAACTTGGAGCAGCATTATTATCTCTTTCTGTTTGCTCCGTTTCCACAAGCTTTAAAATATGCTCCATTATGACAGGAGTGTGTGTGTGTGTGTGAAAGTCAGAAGACGGCAAGACCGCCTAAAAAGAGCAAAAAGAGAAAAGAGGAATTAGTTGGATTATTAAAAGGTGCAGGGAACTAACAAAAGTATGCCTCCGTGTTAAATTTATAGTGATTTTTTTTGTGTATCGTTGACAGGTTTGAGAACGAAGCCAGGTATGTTTCTACCTGATAAATAATTCAACAAGAAGACGTCTATACTGCTAGTGTCTGGTATCCTCAGTTTGAATCCTTGGATACTGAATGAAACCAAAGTATTTTTATAGAATTGTTCAGTGATTTCTGGGCATCAAGAACATTCTGAGCAGTCAAGCACATGTGGGCTTTATGTAGCTTCTGAAACAGTCTGCAAACACACAGAGGCCTGAGATAGATACATGCCTATACTGTCCATGTGGACCTGAATACACAGTATCTATGCAAATACCATTGCACTCTATTACACACACACACACACAGAGACACTTGTGCACACAGAGAGGTCTGTCTGCAAACATCCTGAGCTCAACAGTAAACACAGCTTGTGCCACCCGTATGCCAGCCTGCCAGCCTTCAACTCACTCTCCAAACCCAACCTGTTACTAATGACATGAACACAAATAGCCACTCATGCGACACCAGGACCTGTGTGCAAGTCTGTCCCAGACATGAGAAATCATCTCATTCACTAAGAAAAATTTAGATTTGTTCCGTCTCAAACTTGTCCTAAATGCTGATTAAACCAAAGGGATGCTTTTTTTTCAAATAGTAAGTCGGTCCCAGCAGTTCTTCCTCTGATTTTATCCTCAAATGGTGTCCCTATTGAGTTTGTTGATTCCTATAAATATTTGGGTATCCTGGTCGATTTGCATCTCTCTTTTAAACTCCACGTGGAAAACCTAGTGAAGAAACTGAAAGTTAAACTGGGTTTCTTTTTCAGAAACAAATCATGTCTAACACTGAATGCTAGGAAACGCCTTGTATCTGTGACTTTCCTTCCCTCCATTGATTACGGTGACATTCTCTACATGAATGCTCCTACAAGCACCCTGCGGATGTTGGATGTTGTCTATCATGGTGCACTAAGATTCATAACTGGCTGTGATTATCGTACCCACCACTGCACCCTGTATTCACTGGTTAATTGGACATCATTAACCTCACGCAGACTCTTCCACTGGTACATTTTCATCTTTAAATCACTTCTTGGTCTGCTGCCTTCATACATCTCCTCCTACATGTCTCTGCGTGAGTGCAGCTACAGCGTGCGCTCTCAGGACATAATTACCTGCAGTGTTCCGTCAGTGAGGACTGAGCTTGGCAGAAGGACCTTCTCCTACTCCGCTCCTGTTTCCTGGAATATCTTACAAAAAGATCTGAAGATCTCGACCTTGATTTCTCTAAATGGCTTTAAGATATCTGTTAGAATCCTGGCAAAAACCAATGCAAACATGTTCCTGTTTTTGATTTTCTACATTTGCCTTATAATCTGTCTGTTTTGCTACTTTGGCATCTTTGTTTTAACTTGATTAAAAAAAAACTGTATTTCTCTCTTACGATTGTCTACTGTTGATTGTCCAAGGAAAATCTACTGTTGCTGTTGTCATCATTCTTTGTTTGTAGCCAGGTCTCTCTTGTAAATGAGTCATCGAGGCTCAATGGGATTAACCTGCCTAAATAAAGGTTGAATGAATGAATGAATTTAGTCTGAGAACTTGAAATTTCAACGACAGAAATTATTTTGTGATTTAATGCCTGTGTTGTTTTTTATTTAACTAAAAAATAAATAAAAAAAATAGAGTACTAATTTCAGGACAAATTAGTCCCACCTCTTTATATCACCATGCTAGAGTGCCTTAGAGCGCTTTATTGTCATTCGCACCACATGTGGTACATATGGTGGAACAAAATTATGTACTGTACACAGGGTCCCAGTTACATCCAACAATAAAATGTAAAAGAAAAACAGTAATAAGGTCTAAGATATGAATTAAGACTATGAACTAAGAAAAACATCAGCTAAAAATACACTAAGCACTAATAGCATAAAAACAATAAATACAATAAATAAAAGTGCATATATTTTTTTGTTTGTTTTACAAGCACATTTTAGTTCGTTTCTGTTGCTATTTCTATATTTTTATTTTATGTTTTCCTGTCCACTGTGCTTTTTATTTATATTGTACAGCACTTTGGTTGGCCTTGTTGATGTTTTAAGTGTTCTATAAATAAATTGGTATGGTATGGTAAATGTTTAACAACCTATTTTAAAGTACAAAATGCAGGAAATCCCATCTACTTTATTCATAAATTTCTGGAGGAAGACCCCCAGAACCCCGCCCGCTATTTGCGTTCCGGTATTGATCAATTTACAAATTAAGCCCTGTTACTTGGTACTACTACCGTATTTTTCAGCCTATACTGTATGTCGCGGATTTTTGCATAATTTGCATGCCCTGCAACTTACACACTGAAGCGACTTATTTATGGATTTTTTCCCCATATATTTATAAATCAATTTTTGGCTGAGATATGACCGTTTTCATTCATTCTGACTGAAAATATCTAACACTACCATTTTCAGCTGCTAGATGGCCCTCGAGTAGTATGGTATGCCATAATAGGTATAATTGGCTAATAATGATACAATCGGCTTGCCATACCCTGCCACCTTCATCTAGCTCACCTGGAGCAACCGTCAAATCAGCTTTGCTGCATCGCCCGGGCAAAATGCAGCTAACTTGACCACTGAAGTGCATTTATTAAGGAAAAGTTAAATGAAAACTCACCTTTACTATAAAGTGGAGCAAACAAATAATTGTTTTTAGGTGTTTATGTTGTTAAATTTTGAAGAAATGCACAGCGAATCCTCCCTCTGTATGCTTGAAATGCAGCTAATTTGACCGTCAAAGTGCATTTATTAAGGAAAAGTAAAACTGAGACAGCTTTGCGTTAATTTTGAGCCAACAAATAATTGTTTTTAGGTGTTAATCTTGTTAACTTCTTGTTAAAGCTTCAGTATGTAGCTTTTTTTATAAACATATTTCTTCACTCTGTCACTACCTCCTCACAGACTGATGTTAGCCAGGTAATCTCTGAAATTAAAAAAAAAAAAATTGTCCCCTTGCTTCTCCAGGTGGTAAATAAGCATTTCTAAAAAGAAAAGGTGACACGCCATTTTCCAGCCAATAAAAACAGAGTTTTTAATCAGCCAATAAAGAGCTGCGTTCCAGTTGTCCTCAACAGAGCTTCTCACGCCCCAACCCACGCCCCCACCTGTCCCAGTGCCGCGCACGTTCTCGTTCAAAGGATTGGAAAGCGATGCAGAACTGTTTTGTATGTCACACAAATTATTAAATTCCCCTTCTTAATCCCTGATCAGGACTTTTTTTTTTTTCCAAAAGTCAAATAATCGCTTCATCCACCGCTCTGTACCGCTTCCTCTGCCGACTGCGATGAATGAGGAAGTGAAATTGTCACGAGTGAATAAAAGTAGGGTTCAACGTGGCTGCCAGAGGCTCTGAAGATTTCCTGGTGTTCTGGACTAGCGCCCCATGGTTTTATTTTTTAGAAGGTTTTAGTAACATATAAACACAGAATATCGCAGCATCTCCAAGAGACTGCAGCTGGGGGCGGAGCAGATCTCAAGTTCAGCGGAGAACGGACTGTAGCTCCCCCCTCAGAGCTCTGAGGGGGAGGGAGCAGAATGCTTTTCCTTGTTGAAAATTTTTCTAAGTGTTTTGGTCATACAGAAATTGCAGATAGTACCTTTAAAGTCCTCCTGTGCATGCTCCCCCAGCAGCCAATCGATTTTTGGTAAAACACCGGCCCACATTTCTGTTGTCAGCGATGACACATAATAGATTTGATGTATACGGCGAAACAACATATTTATCGATTGTTCCACTTTATTAGACCCTTTTGGACTGATGGGACTTATAGGGCAGTGCGACATGTACGGCAGAAACTACAGTACTGCCGTTATGTTCTGTTCAGTTTTATGTAAAAGGTTTTATGTAGTAATTTGAATAGGTGGCAATACATGTATGCTCATTATGTGAATAGGGAACGTTTTAAAGTGGTTTTGATGCTGTTAATTTTCTCACAACTGTAACTTTTGGAAGTTGAAATAAAAATTTTGTTAATTGATTGTATCTTGACTGAAAAACACCACCGGTTTAAAAGTAAAGAAATTGTATTAACCCTATTAATTAAAGAACATGTCTTAAATATTCATGTTACACAAATATTTCCATTGCATTAAAGAGAAAAACTCAATAAAATGATTTAGTAAACGTGAGGGTTATGCGAGTCCCTGAAACTTTTTCTCCCCTGTAAGGGGTCCCTGAGCCCAAAAAGTTTGAGAACTCCTGCCTTAGAGCAAACCATTTCCAGTAATGTTGAATATATATGCTTGGATACAGTACAGTATATGGATGTGAAAATGGCTACATGTGTATAAAAAAAAGTCTTAAACAGAGAATAACCACAGCCTTTAAGGCAAAAAAAAACAAGTTAGTGCAGTCCGTTCACAATTTCTCATCAGGAGAGCAACGGACAGGACAGGATTTGACATGCCCAGTTTCCAAAATCCTAAATTTCGGATTTAGCCAAATAGAAAAAAAAACTTTTGCTTGAGTCAGTGATTCCAACCACTTATTTTAGTCTTTCACAATTTTGCCAAACATTGCACACATAACACACGGTTTTATAAAATGGTGGAAAGTTTACTCAGAACTTTGCTTTGTATTTTTTTCTATTAATCTACTTGTAGCAATTATTAAATAAATAAAATAAAAAATAAAAAAACACCAACCAAATGCATTATATTTGCTGAAAAATAAAATGAAAAGCTGAAAAAATGACTGGTTATGAAGACGTCAGGGCATAGGCTCTCATCGTGACACTCCAGTGTTATTGTTACCCCATGTGGCTCAATCTACTCCATCCACCATCTGTGCAGGGCAGGCTTGATTTTGTCATGGTAAACACAATGCTTAGATTTTATACATAATGTCCTTTAAAGGTCTTCTCCATTTGAGAAATGGAGGACAGTTTCCCCCAGAGAGCTTGTGGTAAAGGTTCTCTCTGCAGTACCTGGTGAGACAGTGACTTAACTTGAAGCCACACTTTTTCTACCTGGCAAATGTCAAATAGATGAAAGGAAATAGAAGGTCTTGTAAAGGCTCTCCAGAGATGCTCTGATTGGTTTCAATCTTTGCTGCTTGTTGAATCATAGTGGATGGACCCAAGGGAGAGCTTTATTCTATATAAGCTTTACTTGGAACCCCATTATGCTGAACACACGGTCTCGATATTACCTTACATATGTTTTATATAACATTAACTGTTATTTCAATTTATGTACACAATACCCAGTGCATTTTATT
>JBBPBX010002238.1:57982-77774 GCA_038048925.1 Garcialebias charrua | reverse complement strand
AAAAATGCATTTTTATCACAGACCTGCTGCCTGAAATAAATCTGCACAAGTCCTGTAGATTCACTTTCCAAGCATGCACGTATGTGTTTATGACCAAAAATAAGTGCTTTTAGGTTTGCTTTAATTTGACCCAACTTTTCTTTATGTTTGCATGGACTGCATTTGCTGCATTGCTGTATTTTATTGTAGTCCAGACACAAAGTAGGATGCAGGTTTTCCTCGTCGGCAGTTTGTCAACAAAGAGAAATTAGTGTTTTGGGTGGTCTCTTCAAGTTCACATTTTTCACCCATATTCTTCTTAATTCCTTGTCTGTAGGTAGGAAATGGAAACTATACCTCTTTTCACAGGAACACTTTTTTTTACAAATTAATTTTGGGTCCATGTTCAAAACTCTGTTGTTGCCACTGATTTAGTTTGTTCTGGTTGTTCATGTAGCCGGGCCTGAACACAACAGGTACCTGAACTCAGCACGGCTATTTTAGTAAACTTTATGATTGTTAAATAAATGTGTACAAAACAAAACAGTATTTTATCTTCTAAAATGAATGCAAATTACTTTCTAATAAACCGTGGTACACTACTTCCTGTGTCTTGACAGGAAGTTGTACCCATAACCATTTATACAGTAAAGCCCTCAGGAATAAGGTGGACAGCTTAGCACTGAGCACAGGAACTCTAGGACTTTGAAAGTGTGAGTGCGTGGGTCTGTGTAAATGCTGTACCCTTTTCTCCAATTGGGCAAGCTGCTCCTTGTAGAAGGCATCCAGAGCTTTTAGCTGAGAGTCTTTCTTCAGTAGGTGCTGAGCCTATAAGCAAGCACACACACACACACACACACACACACACAAAGAGCAGGAGATTAAACCAACAGTAAAGATCATGTGATTAACTTGAATTAGACTATCAGAGAAAAAGTTATGAATGGAAATAATATTCAGTGTTTTTCGTGCTTAATCCTACAGTGGGATTGACAGCACCAATAAATAAATAAAGCAAATGAGATAATAATAATAATAATAATAATCATTTTATTTAAAAGCGTCTTTCAGGACACCCAAGGACACTTAACAAATCAATACAGTTCAAACATTATCAGCGACAAATTGAAATATAAAATACATAAAGATTATAAAATGCAAAATGATAAAAATACATTTAGTAGAGTTAATGATAAGCTAGTCTAAAGAGATGTGTTTTCAGGGCAGTCTTGAACAGAGAAAGGGAGGTGGTGTTTCGAAGGTCTGGCGGTAGAGCGTTCCAGAGGTGAGGGGCAGAGCAGGTGAAGGCCCTGCTCCCCATGGTGGAGAGGCGGGCAGAGGGTACATGGAGATGTAGCGAAGAGGAGGATCTGAGAGAGCGTGATGGGATGGAGATTTGTAGGAGGTCAGATAGATAAGGAGGGGCAAGGTTGTGGATAGCTTTGAACGTGAGAAGTAGAATTTTGAAGATGATGCGTGATTTAACCGGGAGCCAGTGGAGCTGCTGCAGGACAGGAGTGATGTGGTTATAGTAGGAGGTTTGAGTGATGACACGGGCAGCTGAGTTCTGGACCATCTGTAACTTGTGGAGAGATTTGTTGGGGAGGCCGTAGAGAAGGGAGTTGCAGTAATCGATACGGGAAGTCACAAGACTGTGCACCAGGATGGCTGTGGAGCGGGGTGTGAGAGAAGGACGGAGACGGTTAATATTACGGAGGTGGAAATAGGCAGACCGAGTAATATTGTTGATGTGTGAAGTGAAGGAGAGAGTGGTGTCGAGGATGACACCGAGGCTCTTGACCTGAGGGGAGGGGGATAGCAGAGAGTTGTTAAGGGGGACGAGAAGATGTTCTGATTTTGAAATAGTTTTTGGTACAGACGAGAATGATTTCTGTTTTGTTACTGTTTAGTTGAAGGAAATTGTTAGAAAACCAGTGATTTAGCTCATTGAGACAGTCGGTGAGGATGGAGGGTGGGTGGGTGGAGTTAGGTTTTGATGACAAGTAGAGCTGTGTGTCATCAGCATAACAGTGGAAATGGACGCCGTATTTGCGGAAGATGTGACCTAGAGGAAGGAGGTAAATGATGAAGAGGAGGGGTCCGAGGACAGAGCCTTGGGGGACACCCGTGGAGACAGGGGAAGACTGGGAACGGAAGGATTTAAGCTGAATGAATTGAGTGCGGTCAGAGAGATAGGAGTTGAACCAGTCTAACGGGGTACCTGAGATGCCAATGGAGGTTAGTCTGTTGAGGAGGATAGAATGACAGATGGTGTCGAAGGCAGAACTTAGATCAAGAAGAATGAGGATGGACAGAAGACCAGAGTCAGCAGCAAGAAGAAGGTCGTTAGTAATTTTTACTAGAGCTGTTTCGGTGATATGGTGGGGGCGAAAACCAGATTGAAACTCTTCATAAATGTTGTTGTTGGACAGGTGTGAGTGAAGTTGACTAGCAACAGTTTTTTCAAGAATCTTGGAGATGATGGATGGAAAGATGATAATCTGTTTTCCTCTCAACATTCTATTCTGCTCATAGCATTCCAAAATAATTTCACGTACGTAACCAGCATACTGGAATCAGTTCATAAATTGAAATCTGAGACCTCTTCCTCTGTTTGAGAAATTCAGTTCAATTCAATTCAAATATACTTTATTAATCCCAAAGGGAAATTAATTGTTGTTGATCTTGTAGATCATCTTGGTTTCATTATAGTTGTTCTATATACTGATGGCTTTGGGCAGGAAGGATCTCTTTTAGCAGTCCATCCCACAGCAGAAAAAAATCCCGAAAGACATCACATCCCAAAGCCTCCTGGATGGGGTGTGAAACATCTTCAACTACAGAATAGAAGTCCAGTTGTTTTTTGGTGTTTTTTTTTTTTCCCCCTTTTGGGAATGCTGCAGAAAAGGTGGAGTTTAATTCTAGAACAGGCAAGAGAAAAGAGATGTGGACAAACTACAAAGGTGAAGCAGGAAATTGGTTGTAGACCAGTCAGAATCAAGCAAGACTGAAAGAGTAGTTTTGATAAGATCACTTTTCACACATCTTTCTGGTATTTTGCACGACAACATTGTTTTTTCTAATACTGTAATATGTTTATCAGTGTTGATGTTTTATTTCCATGACATTGATACCCCTAAAAGTATCTACTTTGCATTTTCTAGTTGTTTTTGTTTTATCATCAGTTGCATCGCAAAAGTAGGGTTTAAGAAATCAAATGTATTAACTCAACTGACGGATCTTTGACAAGAAACAATTTGATGAGTAAAAAAAAAAAGGTTCTGCAATATAGCTTTACAAACGTCCCTGCTTTAAATGGGTTAGCGGCGTTAACTTTAATTTGAATGCCGGCTTATCGTCTATATTTATTTTTCAAATGCCAGAAATCTTAATTGTTAAGTGTTTCAAATTATTCTGAAATTCTGATTATTTCGAGGTCTGCATTGAATTGATATATGTTCCATACACACGTCAGATTTTTAACAACTTTCACATTTAGTGAAAATTTCACGTTGTACATACAAAGCGAATGTACCACATTTATAAAATCATCCTTTTAAAATCTGATTTTCACTTTTCAACTTCTTTCGTCTATGAATCTATACCCAACAGTTATATTCCCCCGTTTATATAAAGTATTGCACACTATGTTTATACTAAAATACTCCTACATTGAATAATGAGAACATGGTTGCATGGTTGTGAAAGAATGCTAAAACATGCAAGCGTGTTTCTGTTGCAGGGAAAGGAAGAAAAATATTTGCGGGGCGAGAGAGACCAAAACAATGAGCTCAACGTGCAACAAAGGAAGATCCATAACTTTTTTTTTGGACAAATGGAATTTAAAAAATAATAACAATTAAGTAATACAAAAAGACTTCTGAAAATTGAACTGTAGATGTAGTTAGATCAACAAAAATGATGGGAAAAAGTTTCAACAGAAAATGGCAAGATCAAACAAAAAAGTGAATAAAAGCAATGAAAATGATGAAGTGACAGGGGATGCAAGAAGGACCGAATCTGCAGTTTAAAAGGATGAAAACAGAAAAGAGTAGAAAAAATAAGAAAAAGCAAAAGCAGTTGAGGGACTCAATTTGTTTTAGGCTCATTTGAATTTATCATTAAGGGAATTTTTACCTCAATGAAACTTCAAATAAGACATTTTCATTTCGTTTTAAACCAGTTGCACCAATCGAAATCATTGGAAATGCCTCAAATAAGCATAAATAAAAACTGTTTTATTTTTGTTATATTTTCAAAGATCCCCCCGATTGTTAAAAAAAAAAAAAGTGAAAGTGAAAGTTCCTGGAGAAACTTTGACGGGGACTGGCACATTGCAGCCATTTTAAATTTTTGATTTGACAGTACTGTGTTGGGATTCACTCTCATCTACTACCATACCAAATTAAATCTCAATATGGAGAATAATAAAAAAAGTGACATACCTGTAGTATGTTTTTCTTTTACGCTATGGTGGCCATCTTGGATTTTGATTTGGATTCAGAGACAGGGAACGTTCTCAGCACCAAATTTCAGCTCTGTATGTGTAAAAATAGCTGAGTTAAAGCCATTTTAATTTAGCTTTGGTGGCCATCTTGAATTTATTTATTTATTTCAGTATTTATGGGGCATAGCCCTCACCTCAGCTCCCACATTTTTGCTTAATAGTTTGTTTCAATGAAAAAATTGCATCTTTGTTTGCAAATTACATCAACATGGTAACTCAAAACACCAATAAAAGTAATAACACACATCCTGGTGCCAAGTCGTTCGTTTTGATATAAAATTTGTGGGGGTAGGCCTTTCAGTTCAGGCCCCATTAAAGTTGATAGAAGAACAAGATCCTTTTCAGGTGGATAATAATAGGCAGCAATTCCCAACTAAAAACAATGGCAATTGGATACAAAGCAAAAAATTGGAAATCAGGGAAAAAAGATGGAAAGGTTAAAAGAGCATGACTTTAAGAGGCTGCAATGAAGCTTACCATCACTTCTATCTCATCTGCAGACTAGAAACGTTTGACAAGAGTGAAAGAGAAAGAGCAGGGGGCACAGAGGGACGGAGCAAGAGAAGGAAAGAAGGTTGTGAGAGCAAAGGTTTTCAATTTTTAAATTATAAATACAAAGTTAGACATATCAAAAAACACTTTATAGGAAACAAATACAATTACCGGTACATCCTTGTACATTCACATATTTATAAAAAAGTAAAACAAAAGACAAAAAGCTTTTCAAGTTTATTATAATTTCCTGTATTCTAAGGAAATATTTATTTAGGACATATGATGTAAATCCAAGCTTGACAATCCAATCACACCATCTACAACTACTTTTATTGACCACAGATATATCACAAAATGGAAATAAATCAGTGAAAGCTTAGTTTATTATGTATTGCACGATAGTTGCTGTTGATTTAGAAACAAAATGGTTAGTTTGTCCACATCCACTACAGTAAAAGAGCGACAGTTTGTAACAATTCTCACAAATCATGTGGGAGATTGATAAGTGGTGTCCTGATGGTAAATGGTAAATGGAGCTTACTTATATAGTGCTTTCCAGCCCCCTATGAGGGGCCCCAAAGTGCTTCACAGTACCAGCCATCCACCCATTCATACACACATTCATACACCGGTAGCGGTAGACTGCCATGCAAGGCGCCATCCAGTCCTACCGGGAGCAACTCGGGGTTAAGTGTCTTGTCCAGGGACACAACGAGGTATGCAGTGACCGGGGATCGAACCCCGGACCTTCGGGTCCTGAGCCGACTGCCCTGCCTCTACACCACCTCGGCCCCTGATACCAATACCAGTATCATATCAGGCCCATTATCAGACTCAAATGTTCATACTTGTACTGATAAAAATGTCCCAACACCTCAAACCAATATCATTGTTTTGGTTGATGATGTCATTTTCTCTTCCACTTCAAAAGAGCAAAAAATACAAGAAATTGTTTGGAGAAATGTTAAGATAAACAGGAGATGTTAGGACAGCAGTCTGATTGCTGTGTTCTCAATAAAAGAAAAGTGTTTCTAAAGTTAGTGGTACTAACTCATTAACTACTTGGTATCAAAACTCAATATTGGCAAGTACCGTATTCGTTGGTGTATAATACGCCTTTTTTTTTTTTTGCTCATTTGAATGTCCTGCGTATTACACACCGAAGCGTATTATCTATGGATTTTTCCCATATTTTTAGACCCATTTTTCGCTCTGATATCGCTGTTTTTCATTTTGGGCAAAAATGGTGCAGTACCAGTTTCGGCCGCTATGGGCGCTATGGGCAGCAGCAGAGGACTCCGAGAGCGAAGAGGAAGAGGAGGGCCACTTCCAGACCGTTTCTAGCTCATGTGTCCGAAAAAAGCCTCCTCTGGTCGGACTGACTCTGTCGCTGCCCGCCCCCTGCTCTGGATGTAGCTGCATTTAGCTGTGAGGTTCGCTGTTTTTGTTTGCAAGATACCGTAACTCATAAACCACACCGCAGATTTTTAAATCCAGCTGATTTCACATTTGGTTAAGCTCAGGAGCCCGTTTGCTATAAAGTCAGCTAAGAAATATATTTTTTAAGCGTTTATTTAGCTAAATTTAAAGAAAGAAAGCGTCCGAACCGCCTGTTTGCAAATCGGCGAACTATTTTTTAAAATCCAGCTCAGACCAGCTGATTTCACATTTAGTTAAGCTCAGGAGACCGTTTGCTATGAAGTCAGCTAAGAAATATATATATTTTAAGCGTTTATTTAGCTAAATTTAAAGAAAGAAAACGTCCGAACCGCCTGTTTGCAAATTGGCGAACTATTTTTTTAAATCCAGCTCAGACCAGCTGATTTCACATTTAGTTAAGCTCAGGAGACCGTTTGCTATAAAGTCAGCTAAGAAATATATATTTTTTAAGCATTTATTTAGCTAAATTTAAAGTAAGAAAACGTCCGAACCGCCTGTTTGCAAATTGGCGAACTATTTTTTTAAATCCAGCTCAGACCAGCTGATTTCACATTTAGTTAAGCTCAGGAGACCGTTTGCTATAAAGTCAGCTAAGAAATATATATTTTTTAAGCATTTATTTAGCTAAATTTAAAGAAAGAAAGCGTCCAAACCGCCTGTTTGCAAATCGGCGAACTATTTTTTTAAATCCAGCTCAGACCAGCTGATTTCACATTTAATTAAGCTCAGGAGACCGTTTGCTATAAAGTCAGCTAAGAAATATATTTTTTCTCACAAAAAATGTATAGTTTTTACCGTGTTTTGTTGTAAATTCCTTCGGTGCTCGCCCGCTTCTGTGGCAGCCATTTTAAGCAGGGCAAATAATGCGCTGACGCGTCGCGTAGCGGTGACGCATAATAGATGCGTATTAAACACCGAAGCGTATAATGCACGTTTTTTTTCTGGTTTATTTCCAATAATTGGACAAAGCGTATTATACACAGGTGCATATTTTACAACGACGAATACGGTATGCAAATTGAAGTACTCAACAAAGTAGGGATGCACGATATTATCAGCATGGTATCGGTATTGGCTGATATTAGCAATAAAGTTAAATATTTGACATCGGCCATTCCATCAAAATAACTCACCAATATACTGTAAAAGGTGCTGTTTATATTTTACAACCCAGTGACAAGGGTGCCAACACGTTATGACACGTGTGCCGTTGAGTTTAGTTTTGTGAAAATTTACACATTTGCACTGTTCGAGAGTTGTCAATGTATTAGACAGAGTAAATGTGATGAATACATTTGAAATGAAACATAATCCAAGTTGAAGTGTTGCATCATTTTCAGCTGACTTTTTGGCATCTGCATTTGGTAGCAGGCCAAATTGGCACAAAGACCATGAAGATTTTTTTTTTGGGTACCAGTACTATTTTAATTTCACAGCAGAGAAAGCTATGTAGTCTCTGTAAGTAAGTCTAGGGGGGAAATAGCTGTATTGGTATCGGTTATTGTCCAAATAAGTTTAACATATCGCATATCAGATATCGGACAAAAACCCAATGTACTATGCATCCCTAAAACAAAGTGATACACATTGCAGCAAATATACTTTGTAAAAGAAAATTGAGTGCATACACCAGGCTTGCTGCATGACCAATAAAACAAAAAGTTAACTAAACAAAGCTGTAATGGCACATGCATATATTTTCAGCCAACGAGCACTATAATAAAGATGTGTTTTGTACATCAGACTGTTGTATACAAGTTAAACTTCTTCCATAAAATTACATATTTTTGTTGTTGTTTTTTGTATTTTATAATGTTTGCAATATTCATAATTACACCTGAAATAATTTGTAGTGCTTGTTTCATTAATTTAAAACAATACAATTAAATAAAGCATGTGCTTATTAAGATACAGAAAAACAAAAAGTGAAATTTACTTTCGTTTAAAAAAAATCAAACTACCGTACATTTTTAGCAGACTGTGCTAAAACTAAGTTATCAGCTTACATGAAATTTATATAATTATATGTCAACTAAGTGTTCACTTTGTTATTAGATATAAAATGAGTGCTCAAAAGTCTTTATGTAAAAATAATAAATTCACACTTTTTTTATTTTTACTGACAGGCTGTCACTATCTAAAAAACCCTAATGTACTAAATGCTGCACATCTGGTACTCAGCAAATTAATGCCAATCAATATTTATAAAGCACTACTGTTGTGGTCTTTCAGAGCACAAAAGCACTAAAAGGCAGCAGCTCAGAGCAACTGAGGTGAAGAGCGTCTACATGCACAGATGCACACACAAACAGAAGGAGAGGAAGATTCATCATAATTATCAGAGCAATGCCAAATCAAATCAGAGCCAATCGCTTGTGCTTCATAAACAGACCTTAAACGAGGGTAGACAAAGTGCGAGAGGGTCCCTGATGTGAGAAAAACTGCCTCTGTTTGGTGAAAAGACCATGCTGCTGCAATTTAATGCAGGGGAGGGGGGGAAAATCAAGACTGCGGTTGCTTTTTGTTAATTATATATGTCAGACAAGTATCCGTTTGTGGGGATTACGTAGGAAAACGAAGACATTTAATTAAAAAAATGTTTTCCTTCCTATCGGTGTCTCTCTGTGTTGGTCCAGTTTTAATTTGCAGTCACAGAAGAAACTGCAAGTGAATCAGATGACTCCTCTGGTGTGCCTCCAGGGACCTGTGAGTCTCTGGTAGATAACAGCCAGCCAGGCGTGACTTTACACACAACGCACCACACCACAAAAGCACACCAAGACACAAGTGGATGAGAACTAAAGCCTACCTGCTCAATGTTAGCCTGACTCTGTGTGACAATACCTGGTATTGTCCATTAAATACGTTAGTATTTTCTGATTGAAGCAATGTTCATCAAAATGCACTCTGGCATAAAGATGCTCGTACTGCACAGCCCCTTTTTCTTTCCATTAGAGAACACTTTAACTTGACACAAAAAAGAAGCCAATTAGCTCACTAATGATCAATTTAAACATAAAAATTTACAACTCAAAGATCTGTTCTAGAGAAATGACGTGTCGCTGACTGGCTTTGGAAATGGCGATACATTATAAAAGCATTACACTGTAAAACAAGCAAATATTTTACAATGTATGGCATCCCAGTAAGAACAAAAAATACAATAAAAAATATATTAGAAGAATGGAAGTGAATGACATTGTATTTAAATTTGTTGAACAACTAGGATTATTTAAATACCATGCAGGATCTTGGCAAGATATATTGATTTTAAATTGAGAGAAAGAAAAAGACAAGGATGTCATGTTCAAAAGTTATTTATACGCCTAAAAAAATGAGGAAAAACCGATTCTAGTTTGGCCATTTGCCTGACCAAAGACTGTCTCTTTCTCCATAGCCCTCACACCATGACTGACAAAAATCACCAAACTATCCCTTTAAATGAAAATATGAAGATGGAAAAAATGTAGTGCAACTGTGATTTTCTCAGTCATAAAGTTTAATGCATTAATGACTTCAAACAAAATATCAGCTTGAATAAACAAGAACATTGACACTCCTGCAGCTGTCTTATGCCGGGTTCCCACTGAACGCGTCTTGAGCATCAAAAACGCTCCTACCGCACTGTGTTGGCTGCTTGTCAACAGACGTCTGTTCACATCGAACGCATCTGCAGACGCGCAGTGGGAGGAGCGTCTGGCTCCTTTTCCGGTCGGGTTTGTTTTGTTTTTTGTACACCGGGCAGATAAATCAGCTGTTCGTGAGCCCCGTTACTACTTGAGTGGGTTTTCTACGAGCCGAACTGCAGCTCCGAAAGTCTTTGTTGAGATTAAAACGTTTTTTTATGTTTGGGGTGATCGTACGCTCGAGCGGACAGCGGCAACTGTAAAAATGCCAAGTTTCTTACCGGAGGCTGGTTTCTTCATGGAGGCTCGTTGGGTACCTTTGAAAAGTCCAAAAAAAGTCATGTCGTCGTTGCGTCATCACATAGCAGAGTCTCTCCCGATTGGTTGCTGCGACGCGGCGAGCAGCCGAAGTAGGTCAAAGTTCATTTAGTTGAACTCCGGCAGTCGCTGCTCGGACGTGCCGTGGGCGCGGAAAAGACCTGCCATATATAGCCGTATATAGTCCGTGCCGCGCTGCTCGGACTGCTCAAGACGCGCCGCGTCACGCTTCACCGCCCCTCGATGCTCGGACACATAGACATTGCATGTGAACCGGCTGTTTCGGCTGCTCAAAACGCGTTAAGTAGGAACCCGGCATAAGGCTCTAATAACACTCAAGACATTTTTCTCATGAATATTTTCCCAAGATCAGTTAGTGTGTTTAACTATTCCTCTACAGTGTTTTCCCTAAGCCACTTGCCTTGGCAAGGTGCTTGCTAGCACATCTGTATTGCGTGTCACTAGCTTAACGCTACAGCAGCGCCGTCAGTTGTTGACAGTGGGACAGTACAGTTCAGTAGGAAAGGTGCTTGGTCCTGTTGACAGGGCGGAGCTCCCTCCTTGGATAATGGTGGAGAAAGCACTGCTCTAATACCAAACTAGTTGATCACTATCTAGTTTTTTGAGGGGAACAAGGTTGTTTGCCAAATCGGGGCTGTTAAACAACTACAGTATATTAGAAATAAAATGTATATTGTAATTGTAAATAAAATAAATTATATGAGTGATACTGGTTATATCGGTATATAGCCACTTCCCGGTTCGACTTTCACAGACTCGCTCTTTCACGGTTTTTACAAGTAAGACTGGACATAGCATAAAATAAGATCAACATGGATTTTTATTTAAAATAAATTATTTTGAATTATTTAGCACCTGCGTGCAACCCACAGGTGCAAGAAGCTCCCTCCTGCAGCGAAGTGGGCGTGGCCGAGAACGCTGGGAGAGAGCAGCCGTGGCAGAGAGAGCGGAGATCATGGCATGAGCACCAAGTTCCTGGGAGTGCACGTCTCAAAGGACCTGTCCTGGAGCAGGAACACTGCAGCACTGGCAAAGAAGGCTCACCAGCGTCTCTACTTTCTCCGCAAGCTGAAAAGGGCTGGAGCTTCAACCCCCATCATGAGCACCTTCTACAGAGGTGCCATAGAAAGTGTCCTGACCAGCTGCATCACTGTGTGGTTTGGTGCATGTACTGCATCCTGCCGCAAGAGCCTCCAGCGCATTGTGAGAGCAGCTGAGAAGATCGTGGGCACCTCCTTGCCCTCACTGCAGGACTTACACAGCAAACGCCTCACTCGGAAAGCCCACCGCATGGCAGGTGATCCCACACACCCACTACACAGCTGCTTCAGACTGCTGCCATCAGGGAGGAGACTGAGGAGTCTCCAGGCTCGAACCAGCAGACTGAGAGACAGCTCTGTTCATCAGGCAGTCAGAATGCTAAACACTCTGCCTGCTCTGCCCCCCCTCCCATTTGAACTGCCTTAACACTAAAACTTTCTCACACATTACCACTCAACACAAAGATTTTAACACTAGACTCTGTGTCATCAAACGGGTTTTCACTAAACTCTCGGTCATGTGCTCATACAGTTTGCACTACTTCTCATACTTGCACTAATGTCTGTATTACATCACTGCCTATAATCATAATACTGTTTACATTCTCTGTTTACATTTATTAATACTGTTTACTTTTATTACTACTGCTTACATGTAATTACTACTGTTTACATTTATTTACACTACTCTAATATCTACACCACTGCTGGTACATATACAGTGTGCTCTGAACGGTCTTATTTAGGTCTTATTTAGGGATGCCCAATGTGCCTTACTGCATATGCCACTTTTTGCCTCTATAACAACATCAACTACTACCTCATACATATACTGTGTACATTGACTCATACGCTGCTTTGCCACTTTGCAAATGTCAATGCTAGAAACCTTTAGTTTATTTTAGTTATACTTTTTATACTCTTTTTTTATACTAGTATGCAAAAACTCAGGACAATATTATGTTCATTAAATGTTTAATGTTTTAGTTTTAGAGTTGGTGTAAATTTTCATACTCTTATACCACTATGCAAAAAACTCAGGACAGTGTTAGTTTTACTATTTTATGCTTATGTCTATTATTATATGTTTCAGTGTTTCAATGTTTAGATGTTTACTGTTGCACCGAGGGACTGAGAGAAACGCAATTTCGGTCCTGTGTATGTCCTGTACTGTACATATTGCAGATCTGACAATAAAGTTGACTTTGACTTTGACTATGATGTACTCTAGAGTGTTTCGAAACATTGTTTAGAATATCGCAAGAGTGCGGGAAGGGTTTAAAATGCCTTTATATATACATATAAATACTAAAATAAACTACTACTTACTACTTGTACTACTATTCCTAGTTTGCAGTTTGTGATTTATCGCAGGTGTCTGAGAATGGAAATCCCCACAATAAACGAGGGACTACTGTATTTTTAATTAAACCAGCCCCAGGTAAAGGTTGAATGAATAAAGAAAGCAAAAAAATCTACATTAGTAATGTCTGAATTTTAAACATTTGCTAAGAAATTAAAAAAGGCAAAAAAAGTTGTTTTCTACTGAAATCGGGTGAAAGAAAGAGCAGACTTTTACGGCATTGTAAATCTTTACTGCAACAGTCGTCTCGTGCTGCAGGTTTTGAGATGAAGCTGTGGAGACAACAGATGGTGGTTGGTGGAGCCGTTAGTCATGTTTGCCGGGTGGACGTCACAGCTATAGAGGGCCAAAAACCAGATCCAGTACAGAAAGAGCACAAGACGAGACACACTGTAAATTACTGTTAACTGCCCAACATATCCTCAGTCACATGGGCATGCAACGCTTATATTTTGGATTGCACATACAGCGAGGGACAGACTCATTAATATACACCAAGCAATCCCAATCTTTCCCTGTGGGCAGTTTGTGTGCGGTGTTGCCATCTGATAGCAGAAGCAGGCTGTTCTTCTGTTGCATCGTTCTCCCCCCACCCTCTCTATTTACTCTGTTGCGTTTATTTAACACATAGCTCCCGGCGAGGCAGTAAATTAACACTCAATAATAATCGGACTGATAATTAGAGCCAGGAAACTACACAGAAGACTGAGTGGGATAAAATGGGCTACTGGCCCTTCTTCTTCTCATCCTATTCCTTCTTTTCTCCATCCAGAGTTGGTGTTTTCACTCTGACTGCTACTGCTTCATCAATGGTAGTACTTCTGACTCTGATGAAAACATTCAAATTCTTAGGTTGCTATCATCGTACACCAATCACAAAATCAACTGCTCTCAAAGTCTGGTTTGTTTACATCTTCATCCCTGGTAAATGTGCCAATTCTCTGTATTTTCTAGAGATCCATGATTTATAAACCTACTGCTGATAGCTAAAACTAAAACCGTGCTGCTGTTCACCTTGCTATTCTCCTTTTCAGGTCGCCTCACCTCACTATCTGACATTGCAGTTGTAGAAAACGAGCTTTTGTGAACACAGGCACCCTAATGGCTTTACATGCAAACCCATGTCAGCTC
This sequence comes from Garcialebias charrua, assembly GCA_038048925.1. NCBI lineage: Eukaryota > Metazoa > Chordata > Actinopteri > Cyprinodontiformes > Rivulidae > Garcialebias > Garcialebias charrua. The sequence goes on along the minus strand of JBBPBX010002238.1, from coordinate 63,854 downwards.
CTGCAGATTACAATTACTGATACAACAGCGAGCTTATCTGTACCTCAACCTCCTCCACCCTCGCCCATTCCTCTATCTAGCCACTCACAGCATTAACACGTTTTTCTTCAATGCCACTCCTTCCATCACCTCATTTCTTTCCACCCTCAAATCCCAAGCTTCCCTTCACTTCCTCAGTGTTTCCTGGCTCCATCCTAATATTCCTGTACGGTATTAAATTTTATATTTCCGCTCAGTTTTTTTTCTACCAATAGATTAGGACGTTGGAGACTATTTTTTGGTAAGTTTTGGTGTACTTAGGAGTAGATTCTAAAACATTGTGCAATTTCATCAAGAAAGGAGTTTAATTTATTTTAAATTTATCCAAACTACTCACAGAAAAAAAATGAAAAAACTAGTTCCACACAAGCAGTATACCAATGACCGCCGTCGCTGAGAGATTTGAATGCTGAATGTTTGTCGTTTTCTAGATGGGTGTTTTTGTGGAATTGAACAGAGAATGAAAATAAACTTTAATGTTTTGGTCCAAGATATTCAAGTGGGTAAATGTTATACAGTACTGTGTATGTAAGAATAGAGGGATTTTTTTAATGTATTTTTTTGCTTGTCAGAGGGTGAGGTTCCACCTCAAGTGGAAGAATTCAAGTATCTTGGGGGTTTTGTTCACGAGTGAGGGAAGAATGGAGCGTGATATTGACAGATGGATTGATACAATATCTGTAGTATTGTGGACGCTGTACTTGTCTGTTGTGGTGAAGGGAGAGCTGAGCTGTAAAGCAAAGCTCTCTGTTTACTGGTCGGTCTACGTTCCTCCCCTCAGCTATGGTCATGAACTCTGGGTAGTGACCGAAAGAATGAGAATGCAGATACAGGCAGCTGAAATGAGTTCTGCCCCGCGACCTGACTTCAGAATAAAGGCCGAGATATAGCTCTGCGTACGGCCTGTACGCCGCTGTGCGCGCACGCTCACAAGCACAGCTCTGCGTTCGATCTCGCGTTAATTCTCGCGTTTTTGCTCCAAATTCTTGACGTCATTTGAGCAACAGCAGGGCGGAGCGTTTACCTACGGGACAAATTGAGGTCACTGATTGGTCATTTGCTGACACGCCTACTGAATTGATTGACAGGTCGGGTGGGGGGAAAAAAGGCACTTCACACAGCAGCATGCATGCATCAGGGCACTTCACACAGCTTCTGCCGCTGCGGTATTCTGTGTTTATATGTTAATAAAAAGTTCTAAAAAATAAAATAAAAACAGGGAGCGCTGGTCCAGCACACCAGGAAATCTCCAGAACCTCGCGCAGCCACGTTGGATATGAGTTTAGTTCGCTCGTGACAAATTCATTCATTTCTCATCATTTCAGTCATGGAGTCAGCGGAGGAGGAAGCGATCACTTGACTTTTGTCAAAAAAAAAAAGAAAAGTCCAGATCAGGGATGAAGAAGGGGAATTTAATACATTTGTGTCTCATACAAAACAGTCCGGCGCCGGGCAGTTTATGGTGAGACAACGCGCCTCGCGTACGCGGTCGTAAAATTTGAGCTTTGTGCGTACATGCCCTGCGGGGATACGCTTGTGCCTCTGCGTACGTACGGCGTACAGCGGCGTACTGCCGTACGCAAAGCTATAGCTCGGCCTTAAGTGGAAGAGGGAGGGAGGGAGGGAGGGATGGATGGATGGATGTCAGAGGCAGAGCAGAGTGATAGATCCTGGTGAGTGGAGGGAGCAATTTTACTTATGACCAGGTGCAATGGTGAAGCCAGGCAGTGGCCGATGTGGTCAAGACCGCATAGAGTAATCATCCACCACCCCAAGGGCCACTCTGGTCATTTAAGGAAACTATTATTTTAAGCAATATAAAAAAAACTACAAAGAATACCTCCCTCAAGTGATGGGGTAGTCAGTGTACATGTATGTATATGACAGTGGCCATCTTGGATTTTAATTATGACCTTTTTTATGTCTAGATGCAGCCACAAACCAAAATGGTTCCGTTGCTTATTTTTGACCAACTCATTTGTGAAAAATGTTCTTTTAAGCAATATCAAAAATTTGAAAAAATTATTTTGTCAAATGATGGGGTAGATATGTGGTGGTGGCCATCTTGGATTTTGATTTAGCAAACAAAATTTCAAACTGAACTTTTCTTACACCTAGCTGCAGCCACGCACCAAAATAAAAGTTGGCACGTTGCTTATTTTTTCCAACTTATCCAACTCCCAAGGTTTACATTTAAACATATATGGTGGCAGCCATCTTGGATTTTGATGTGGCAACCCAATTTTCAAAAGGACCTTTGCTTACACTTAAGACGTTGCCAGACACAAAAATAGAAGTCTGTGCGTCACTCATTTTTTTAAGTTAACGTGCTCACAACATGCACGGACGGACAGCTGGTATTGCCAATTCCCCAGCTTCGATCAGTGACAGGGGACAAAAAATATGATTTGGCTCACACATAGATGGACTTCACACAGAATGTGTAAACATACACATTAGTGCAGCCTAGTTAAATAACTTGAATTGATATACAACTTGTGAAATTCAAGACAAAATGTTCTCTAAACTAGTAATTTAACTTGTTTTTCACTCATCTATATAGCATAATAGCGCGTTACCATATGTCTGACTAAATAAGCAGTTGGAAGAGTACCTTACATGATAAAACATCAAGCAATTCACCAGCTCATATGTAATGCTATAATGAAGTATGTCCCATCTGTCTCAATCTGTATCAATCCTCTGTGTGTTTGTTTGTGTGTGTGTGTGCGCGCGTGTGAACCAGTGGTGTAGTCTACGTGATACGCAGGTATACGCCGTATACCCACTAGAAAAGCTTGGGGATTTCCGTATAACCACTTAAATGTGCCCAATGATACGTAACGTGACAATAAACACGCGTTGCATAAAGATAGATTATGTTCGCTGCTCATAAGGACTCTTCACTGCGCCGCAACTCTCGCGGTTGCCATAGTTACGTGTTCCTCTGTTGTACGTGAGGCTCACAGCCATTGGCTGAGCTGAGCTCACTACCATAGTTCTCTGCTCTGTGATTGGTTTCTTAAGAAGCTCCTTTATGATTGGCTGCTCGGGATGCAGCCGGGCAACAGACGGTGTGGTAGAGCATTTTCGCTAACGACAACAGAAACAAGCTACACTTTTTGAATGTTTTTATAAACCAGCTGAACCCGAAGCTACAGAGACAACATTAGAAGAACCTACCAGTTCGACGGCCGAAACCAGCCATAATGAGGTTGATATCTGCATTTCCCCAGGTAAGTGTTGGCTAGTACAAGTTAGCTGAAGCTAGCTCAAGCAGCAGTGCCTGTATAAATAAAGGTTGAATGAATGCATGTTTTTATCGACCTTTTCTGATGCCAAACTCCAAAATGCGCATCAAGAAACCTTGATGGAAACACGGTTACTGTCCAGAATTTTACAGTAACATTTCATATAAATAAATATGTGAATATAAAAATGATTTGTTTGTGACAAAGTCTGTCACTCCAATAATCAACAAAATGCTATGCTTTTTACTCTGTTTTAAAACTCCTTGTTTCATTTTTAGATCCAAATTGGCCAGCCTTGTGGAGTGAAAGTCAGGCTCGGGAATTTAAAAACAGACATCCCTGGTTGGAATGGAGGAACAAAAAATTAGGTAAATATAAAAAAAATATGGGAACCAATTTGTATATAAGGTTTAATTGATATATTTCCAACATTAACATATTATGACTTGATAATTTTAAAATAGTCTGATAATCATATCTTTCAAAAGTTTAGTACAGTATATTACATGAGAAATTATATATATGTGTGTGTGTGTGTGTGTGATCATTTCATTTTCACGTTTTAGTTGGTCATAATGCAAAAGTGTATGCAAGTAATAATGAAAGGTAATAATGAATGTAATTGTCGACACATGCTTACAGTCTAGTGAATCAGTAGATTCTAGTATTATTACTGGTATCAGGAAATATTAAAAAATATACAATTATGACAATTTTTATTTACTTCCTGCAGGATGTGCTGTTTGCAGTACCATAACGTCAACTGGTGTCCTGACTGAAAAGAGGGTCTCCATATCGGAGGAGTGGGCCTCCTTCAAGATCCAGTCATCAGGCTCAGGTTTGTTGTGCATTTATTAAAATGTAAGCATCACAGACATTTTGCAATGTTAAATATGCTTAAAATTCAAAATAAATTGTCAATTACATTGCACTACATTGCATTTTTGTCTCTAAATGTCCTGATTCATCTCAGTAATCTAGGTAGAAAAAGGAAAAATTAAGTACCGGTAGGTCCTCCGGACAGGTTTTTGTATCTAAGCACAGTATACCCACTACAAAAATGTAGACTACACCACTGGTGTGAACACAGCTGTTTCTCCCACTCTTATAACCAAAGACTGAACGAGTTTCCTGAGAATGTTAGAGACACAACAGTGTCGCTCCATCAACAAAGAATTTTCAAATGATTACACAGTTTTAGGTATAAACATGAGAAGCTAGTTTGTCCAATCAGAGGCAACATCTGTTTCATTCCAGAGGGGCTGGTTCGGCAAAGAAACAAAAAAAGAGGGATCCCAGCACAACCTAATTTTGAAGTAGTATTTTTGCCACAAACCCATAAGTAATCAACAGCAGGAACGTTGATAAATGGTAAATGGTAAATGGAGCTTATTTATATAGCGCTTTCCAGCCCCCTGTGAGGAGCCCCAAAGCGCTTTACAATACCAGCTAGATATGACTTATACATCAAAATAGTTTAGAATCTTGTGGAAATACTTAGATGTGACTGATCAAGTGGATTTATATTCAGTTCACATCATTTTTAACTGTGGAACAAACAATTAGTTGAATTCCCCTCTCAAAGGAATTGGTAAACATTTTAGCAAGCAGTGAAGTTTATTGCATGCTGAGGACAAAAAGTCAAGAAGTTGTCTCTGATGCAGTGAAGTTATAATTGACACTGTGACCTGATGCTCAGCAAATCAAGAACATCTGATAAACATGGATGCATCTATCAATTCATTTTCTTTTAATAATCTGGGCGAGTTGTAGAGGCAACAGATATATATAGTAAACCTAGACAACCCCCTCCCCAGCTCATCCTGGGACGTCCCAAGGTGTCCAAGGACAGAGAGTTTACATATATAAACCCTCTGGTGAGTTCTGAGTCTCTCCTGAGGTCTACTCCCAGTGGACATTCCCAGAAAACCTCCAGAAGGAGGCATCCTAATCAAATGCTTGAACCACCTAAGCATGCTTCTTTCACTGCGGAGGCAGCGTTGCCAGATAGAGTCCAGGTTTTCCAGCCCAAAAATCTGTTAAAGACCGCCCAAAACCCATCCAATCAGAAAGTGTCATGTGACACATCACATACAACAACCTGATGGTGCACAATAATCCAAGCATGGAAGAAGAAAAAAAAAAGAGTTAAATTACAGTGTTTCCCCTAGTTAACTTGCCATGGCGGGGTGCACATCTCAACCATGATTTTTCTTGATGGGGAGGGACGGAGACATGTCTGAGCAAAGCTTGTACAAACAGTTTTTGAGCAGGGGCGGGGGGCGTTCAGCATGAGGGAAGAGGCACCTTTAGCTTTTTAGCTAGAGAGCCTGTATTTCGTGCTGCTAGCTTAGTGCTATGTCAGTGCCGGGTGGGAGGTGGGGGGCAAGTTCGCTTTGGTAGGCGGGGTGCTCAGTTCTGTTGACGGGGTGGGGCACCCCGCTTGTATAATGGTAGGGGAAACACTGAATTAGGTCCTCTGGATGGGTTAAAAAATTGTGGAAACGTTTCCTCTTTTATCCAACATACTTTTTCCTTTTTTTTAACTTTTGTATTTACAAAAAAAAAAAGATAAAAATTAT
>JBBPBX010002238.1:31817-57948 GCA_038048925.1 Garcialebias charrua | reverse complement strand
TATATATATGTATATAACTATATATATATATATATATATATATATATATGTATATAACTATATATATATATACAGGTGGTCCCCGACTTACGAGCGAGTTCCGTTCCTCCGAGTATCTCGTAAGGCGAAATCTCGTACGTCGGAACATGAAACACGTGTTCTCGTAAGTCCGGATTTTCGCTCGTAAGTTGGAACATTTATGCTAGCGCTACTACGAACACTCGTTTTTCATCAAAAACATTCATACTACTTCATAAACATGCTCAGAAACGTGTTTCCAAACGGTTAGCTAACACACTTTCATCTAAAAACACAAAAAAGTGCTGTATTTTTTACAAATTTACTGCTTGTTCGCCAGCTCGTAAGTCCGGAACCTCGTATGTAAGAGCGCTCGTAAGACGGGGAATACCTGTATATATACATACACACACGTTTTCTCACACACACACACACACACACACACACACACACACACACACACACACAATACCCCCAACTCCTGTAAAGATATATTGGTGTTTATTTGTTCAATGTGATTAATCAAAACCAGTTAAATGTGATCATTGGTGCTCTTTATTAAGAAAATCAACATGTCACATTTCAGGATCTGATTATTATAGACACATTAAATGTTCACTAATGAATATTTCTATATTTATCATCACAGTAATAGTGTTACACACGTTATTAGTTGTAAACACTCAAAATATTGTTGGCTTAGTGTTTACCTATAACCTAAACATTTAAGGAATAAACATTTTTAATAATCACTTTAAAAGTTATAAATGTTGTATTTGGTGCATGTTTGTTTTCCAAATATATTAGTGTGTGTGAATGACAGCATTAACATAAAACACTTTGTAGAATGGTGCTTTATAAAGTTCAGTCCGTTTCCTTCTATCAGTTGACTGGCAGTTCTGCCACATCCAATATGGCGACCGCTCTGACGTACCGCCGCTATGGACCAGCCCACTCAACGAGGTGTCCACTAAAACTGCCTCATCAGTTCTCTGTTGTGATCGCCCTGGCAGATGACAATAGCCAATCAGTGATGGAGAAAGGTCAGAGGAGCTTTGCTATGAAATAATGATGAATGATTGTTTGAAATGTGTTTAATAGATTAACTCAGAAACCGCCGATCTGACTCCAAATCCGCCCAAAGCAATTGGTTTGTTAAGTGTCCTTGGGTGTCCTGAAAGGCGCTTTTAAATATTATTATTATTATTATTATTATTATTATTATTATTATTATTATTAAAGCTATTTTTACCCACAAAGTAGAGAATGAAAACCGCCCAAATGGCAGTAAACCGCCCAATCTGGCAACACTATGCGGAGAAGCAGAAGCCTTTCTTTTAGCTCCCCCACCCCCAACCCTACCCTTATCACCCGATTTGTCATTTACTGACACCCCTAATGGATTGACTAACAGGTCAAAAAAAAAGAGCGGCCAGCAGCCCTGTGTAGAGGCAGCTGGCAGCCCAGGAGCAGCCGCAGCAGTGTTCTGTGTTTATATGTTGTTAATAAAAAGTTCTTAAATAATTTTCTTAAAAATACAGGGGGCGCTGGCCCTGCAGCCCACATATCAGACCAGCCCACCGAGAAATCTCCAGACCCTCCCACAGCCACGGGCCTGATTTTAATTCTCTCGTGACAACTTCCTTCATTTCTCACAATTTCAGTCATGGCGTCAACAGACGAGGAGGAAGAGATCACTTGACTCTGGGAAAAAAACAAAGAAAAGGCCATTAAACCAGACCAGGGATGAAGAAGGGGAATTTAATACATTGGTGTTGCATACAAAACAGTCCATCACCGGGCCGTTTATTGTGCGACACAGAGTATGTGTATGTGGTCGTAAAAATTGTTTGCACGGAAAGGACTTGCAGACGTCCGCTTCGAGACTCGGTTGAATCCGCCTCGGGTAAGCGCGGACCTCTACGGAGTGAAGTATGCCCGAGTATGTGGCGGCCTTCAGGCTGAGCCCAGCTACTCTACAGAGGATGTTCATTTCAGCCACTTTCTTTTGGTTATGATCCATCCCTCATGACCAAGCATGATGTTTGGAAGGCAAATGAAACAATAAATCTGCAGGTTTGCCTTTCAGCTCAGCTCCAGTGCCACAATAGAACAATGCCCTCATTACTGCAGACCTGATCGGTCAAGCTATCCTGGCATGACTCTTAACCAAGACTTCCAGACTTGAACTCCTCCCTTTGAGGCAACGAAGCATCAACATGAAGGAAGCTTTCCATCTTTTTCTTGTCGATTACAGCACTCGGCTGATGGTGCTCTTTTACCATAATTTCATTAAAAGCAATAAAGACGCACTCTGTTTTGCCACTCAGTTCCTTTTCATTTCATCTTAGATGTTGTAAAATAATGATACATATAATTATCTAAAGAAAAACAAATACTTTCCTGCTGTGAAAGCAAAATCATGTTCATCCATCATCACCCAAGAGTTATAGTTCTTAAAAACTCTTGCGAAATGACTGTACAGATAATGTCATGCTGTTCATCACACCCTATACCAACGCTGATAAAATGTATACAGAACTACAGGTGCATCTCAAAAAATTTGATTATCGTAAAAGAGTTTGACTTTTTGTCAATCTTTTTTTTATTTTATGAAACTCCTATATTAGGGTACATAGATTCATTACATGCAGAGTGAAATATTCCAAGCCTTTATTTCATATTATTTTTGATGATTATGGTTTACAAATAATGAAAACCAAAATTCTGTGTCCCAGAAAATTAGAAAATTGTCAAGACATTCAATATTGTAAACTGCTGGTGTCACACCATAATCAGCTGATTAACTCCTAGACATGAGCTACAAATGTCTCATTCCTCAAGTCCAGCCACTTCTGAACCACAGACATCCGAAGAGTCTTACCTGCTGAGGAGAAGAAGAACTGGACTGTCTCTCAGTGGTCCAATGTCCTCTTTTCAGATGACAGTAAATGTTCATGTCATTTGGAAATCAAGGTCCCAGAGTCTGGAGGAATAGTGGAGAGGACCACACTCCACATTGCTTGAAGTCCAGAGTGAAGTTTCCACAGTCAGTGATGGTTTGGGTCCATGTCCTCTGCTGGTGTTGGTCCACTGTGTGTTCTGAAGTCCACGCAGCATCTACCAGGACATTTTAGAGCACTTTATGCTTCCGTCTGCTGATGAGCTTCATGGAGATGCTGGTTTCATTTTGCAGCAAGACTCAGCTCCTACCCACACTGCCAAAGGTACCAAAAACTGGCTATGGAATATTCTAATTTTCTGAGACACTAAAATTAGGTATTTCATTATCTGTAAGCCATAATCATCAAAATTACAAAAAATAAAGGCGTAAAATATTGCAATCTAGGTTTACTTAATCTATAAGAGTTTTACTTGTTGAAATGACTGGCAAAATAAATATGCATTTAACTTTTCACAATATTCAAATGTTTTGATATGCACCTGTATGTGGATTAAGACCATTAGATTAGCATCAGCAAAGAATACAAAAGACAAAAAGTTATGGAATGTCAAAGGTTTCTACTGTGGAGACAGAACACCCACTTAGTCAACTGTTGAAAATGAGACTAATTACTTCCCGTGTAACAATACAGCAATATTCATAAAAATCCACTCAAAAGTAGGTGAGACAAAGAACGTCAACAGTTTTTATGTGACAGCAGCTCTGAAGACTTAAGTAATCTGCACATTACAATAAAAGTTTCTTTGACACTGTGCCACTCTGAAGCCAATTATGTTATGTTATGAAAGTAATGGCACAGATGAAAGGGCAGTGTACAGGTGAGAGGATGTAGAATATATTAATATGGGGAGACAATAGAATTTGTGACTAGGTTTCAAACTAAAGGGTTTCAGGTTTTAAATGTACTTCAGTAATACATGTAATATGCATGATCAGGGCAGAAGTACAGTAAGATATTAGTGATGAAGTCAAAAAGATGAGTTTCTGCCTCTATGTGGGCAAAGATACTGGACTATGGAATATGGTTTTGCTGCCATCTAGTGTCAGCTGAGATAATTACTGATAAAGCAATCTATGGAAGAAAGGCTTCAGGTGGATCTTAATAGTAACTAAAGCTATTGATTATACCATGGACTGTCAAAGCTGCACTTGTCTAAAACTATACTCTTTTTGGTTTTTGTTGTGGTTTACAAATCATCTTTTTTTTTTACTTTCAAATTACTGAAATGTCTGTCATGCATGCTATGAAATTGTTACAAAATCTTTAGCATTAGACCGAGAAGGGGAAGTTACCTACAAATGATCTAAAGGGTAGCCCTCTGATAAAGTAAATAAAAAAATAAGTTTAATATATGGACAAGCTTCAAAAATCCAGTGTGGCGTCAGAAGAAAGTTGTGATTGTTGTGGTCTTGTAAAGAAAATCAGAACTTCGTGTCACACACATCTCAGTCAAAGCTCCAATGGAGCAGCAGCTGTGTGCCATTTAGAGATAGGGGACTAAATTTCATTGCCGTTTTGTCACCTACCTTCTAAAACTGTCATTGTTTTATATTAGTAAGTATAATTACAACTACTACTGAAACAACACTCAATATTACAATATGTTCTAGTGGGATGCAGCCGATTTCATTATGCTTCGAAGGCATCCTCAAAACCCAAGGAAAGCATGGATGGCATCTTTTATTAGCTGAAGCTCCATTAAAGAAAAGTGAAGGGCAGCTAATAAAATTGGATTCCTAATTGTTCCGTGAGAACAGAAAAATAAATCTACCGTATGCTAATGTGACTTATTACCTTTTTTTTTGCTTTCAACAGGCACCAAAAGGCCATTAATATGTTATAAAAAAAGGAGAAAATCCCTTTTAGTCCTCCAGTTTGACTCGCTTCCTTTCTTGCTTTTCTCCTATTCCCCTCTCTCATTCTGAAATTAATCTGCAGAAGATTTGCCATTAACAAAGAGAGCAGTGGGTGAGGTCCTTGGATGAATGATGCAAAAAGGGACGGAGGAATGGAAAGATCACACAGTTCACCAGGAAGAGGACAAAAGACAAGAAAATTAGTGAAGGGGAGAAAGACGGGGTGGGAGAAGAATCATTGTCTGGCTCTCTGACTTGTGGCTCAGAGCAGCACATATCCACAAAAGGACAGGAAGTACTGGATCACCTGTAGCTTTGATCCCTCCCTTCTCGCTTTAATTTTATTCAAACGCTCAAGGCTAAACTCTGAATGTCAATTTTGTTTTCTATTCAAGCCACAGAAGAGAAAAAAAGTGTGGTGTGTAGAGATGCACTCACTTATCAGCCTAACACCAATCTGTGACGTTCAGCTTGTTGATCGCCAGCAAATACGATAAAATCAACTGAGTACGTGCATTGCCACAACATTAAATTAATGTTTTACAGAGGAAAAATATGTTGGTCACGCTATTGCTGATTTGGTAATAGTTTAACAAATTAAAACATTATTTTTTTTTTTTTTAAGACACATTAGTGCTCGAGCTTAAATCCTAAGAGGTATGAGAAAAAAAATGGCAACCGGGTGTCTTTTCTTGCATTTTGAAGATGCTTTGAAACTCACCCAAGGAGCAAAAGTCCAGTTACTTTTTTTGATAACTTCTTTAATTTGTGATGCCCTAAATGATAGAGACCCTATGCCAGGGGTGCCCCCACTTTTTCAGCATTCATTCAACTTTTATTCATACAGGCTAGTCTCAATGATCCTCAAGGACTCATTTACAAGAGAGACATGTTTTTAACAAATAACGATGACAACAGTAGACAATCATTAAAGAAAGCATATGAATTGAAAAAAATAAATGCAAGAAATTTATATTGAGAAAAACAAAACAAAAACAGCTACATTATTAAGCGATTTTACATGTCTGCATTGGTTTGTGCCATGAGCTTAGCAGGTGTTTGAATATTGAGATGTATATTGTAGGTTACGATTTACAGTATCTTAAAAACATTGAGATATTAATTTTGGTCCATATCGTGCAGCCCTAGTTCACGCATGAACCAACCAAGCTGATCAAGTCCAACAATTAGCATGTGAGCTACCTTTAAAATGACCAAAGTGATATACCTACAATAACGCCCAATTTACACTACATGCGTTCCAGCTCCGCTCCCCTCCGCAGGTCGCAGCTGAGCGTTTCAAGTCCAGTTTACACTACCTCCACTCCGCTCCGGTCCGCCTGGATGCGCCGCTCCGAGACGCATGCGCGGGAATTGCGAGATCGCGCGATAAATCAAGTGATAAATAAGGAAGTCAGAACAAAACAATTCATTCGGTGGAAGAAGGAGAACAACAGTAGAGACTGCCTCTCTTTTTGCGTTGTTGATCTTCTCTCGTAAATGAGCGACAGGACATGGTTTGAGCGACAGGACGTGATTTATTACATTTCAGAATAAAATACTTTTTTTATTTTTTTATTTCTTGTATTGCGTTTGTAGGCGTAGTCATAAATGATAGTTTGACAGCATTTTTGTACAAATAAATCCGTATAGAGCTAGGATTAGTCCGCCCGTGGTGATTTTATTTTGTAAATACGGATGTTGTGCTCGTTCCTTTTCCTGTTGGTGCGACGTAATCTTTAAAAGTTGACTCCGGCACAGCTCCGGCGTCCGGCAGAAATAGGATCGGATCTAATTTTGACGGACTGCCGTCCGCTCGCCGCCGCCGTGCGGAGCCAGTGTTAACGCTCTCATTGATTATAATGGGTGCGTATTTGCTGCGGAGGTCGGACCGGAGCGGGACGGAGCCGGAACGCATGTAGTGTAAATTGGGGGTAAGGTCCCGTTTATAAAGGAACAACCACTGGAAATGTTTGTGTGTTTTCAATGTTTATTGGGGGTAATAAACAAAAAATGAGCGGGTTTACACGAAAATGCGGTAGTTTCCATGTCAGTCGGGTTGCCAGATAAGAAATTATGAAGGTACGGTCTCTTTAAAACGATTGTATTTTGACCTAAACTGTCATATGTGCTGAGTAAAGATATTCTAAGATGGGTGTGTGTGGTGTGTTTGTTGAACATGTGCACACAAAAAGGATGGGGTAAATAAGACATCTTAAATGTATCTGGCAACCCTGATGCCAGGCTCAGCTGCATTCATCATGCATGCAGTGTCTGCATGGCAGTTACTCCAAACTGCTATCTGCCGTTGATGATAACTGTTGTTAGTGCAGAAAAACTTTGGACTGCAGCCGCCCGGAGTGCAAATGTGCAACTTCATTTGCGGAGCAACTCTGTGATGGTGTTCCCCGTAATGAGGGCTGATGTGTAAATGCATGGACAAAAGTTTCACGTTGTGTAAAAGAGGCCTCAGACTGGCTGCCCTGTCTGTCAATCAAGTGACACATTTCATAGCGATGATAGGCTGACGTCCATTTTTTTATGCCGTGTGATCTACCAATAATGCATTTGCGATCGACCAGTAGATTGTGATTGACGTATTGAGCACCCTGTGTAGAGTCTACACCAACAAGAGCTGAAATGCTTTAAAGCAAGAACTTACATTGTCTTGTTTCCTCTGTAATTAAGGGAAACTAAATGACAAGAAGATCTGTATTGGCTATCAGTCAAATTTTTAACAAGAAAACTTAATAACCTGTGAATCCCTGATGGCATCTCACCTCTTGTCACGTACTACATCTAAATGTTTCCCTTCTTGCATGCACTTGTATTTATTTACAGCCTATCAATTTGGAACTGTCAGAACGAGCATTATCTTTATTGGCAAATAAAAAACGATCCTCTGCATTAATCGAGTCAACAGATCTTTATACCCAATTCATTCTCGTGTTAATATTTCCTAATAAAAAAAGAAGATTCACACATTTCAGTCTTCAACTTAGTGTGGCGTCAGTCATGTTCCTTCCATCAGCTCCTTTCTTTCATTCTCGCCTTTTCCTTCAGATTTGGATATCAACTGCTCTGCTCCTCATCCTCATCCTTCCTGTAATCCTTTTCTAACATCTTAATCTTTCTAACATTCCTAGAAAAGATTGTTTTTATTCAACTTCAATCTTTTCTAGAACTCAACAACCTGTTTGAAAAATTTCAGTCAGGTTTTCGAGCTCGTCACAGTACTGAATCTGCACTGCTCAAAGTACAGAATGACATTCTTCTGTCCCTGGATGCAAAAAACCCTGCTCTGCTGGTGATGTTAGACCTCTCAGCAGCTTTTGACACCGTCGACCATCAGGTACTAATCAACCGCTTGTCTCAGCAGGTTGGCCTCCAGGGAGCTGTGCTTGAGTGGTTCAAATCTTACCTGTCTGGGAGAACTTTTTCTGTCATGATAGGCGATCTGTCCTCCTCTTCATCAACCCCTCTGACCTCTGGCGTACCACAGGGATCTATTCTAGGGCCAGTCCTCTTCTCTCTTTACATGCTGCCATTAGGATCAATCATTGCACGTCATAACCTGTCTTTTCACATGTATGCAGACGATTTACAAATCTATCTGCCAGTCACTCCCAACCCCTCACCCAGTTCAAACACTCTTGTCAACTGCTTAAATGACATTAAGCACTGGCTCTCTCAAAACTTCCTCCACCTAAACACAGATAAAACTGAATGCATTTTATTTAGTGCACCTGGTGACACCAGCAACATCCTTCCCAGTCCCAGTGTTGGTTTTCCCCTCCCCCACTTCAACCCGGTGGTCAGAAATCTTGGAGTGCAGCTTGACTCCAACTTAAAGTTTGATAAACAGATCAGTTCTGTTGTCAAGACCAGCTTTTTCCAGCTCCGACTGCTCTCCAAAGTCAAGTCATTTCTCAGCCGTGGTGATCTGGAGAAGGCCATCCATGCCTTTGTGACCTCCAGACTTGACTATTGTAATGCTTTGTATGTTGGTATTAATCAATCCTCCATCTCCCGTTTACAGCTTGTACAGAACTCTGCCGCGCGCTTTTTGACCAACACACGAAAATATGAACACATCACTCCTGTCCTGTCCTCTCTACACTGGCTCCCGGTTCAGTTCAGGATACAGTTCAAGCTGCTCCTGTTTGTTTTCAAAGCTCTGAATGGACTTGCTCCTCTGTACATCTCAGAACTTTTGAAAGCCCATCAGCCCGGCAGAGATTTACGATCTGCCAGTCAACACCTGCTGGAGGTGCCTCGCTCAAGGTACAAACAATGGGGAGACCGGTCATTTTCTGTTGCCGGCCCAAAAGCCTGGAACAGCCTCCCCCTTGAGCTGCGTGCCACCTCTGATCTGACTCTGTTCAAAACCAGACTGAAGACCCACTTGTTCAAAAAAGCTTTCAGTGTGTAACTTTTATTACTTTTGGTATTTTAATATGTAGCATTTTTTATTTCCATTGCCTTTTTATTTCCACTTGTTCAAATAAGCTTCCAGTGTGTAACTTTTATTACTTTTGGTATTTTAATATGTAACATTTTTTATTTCCATTGCCTTTTTATTTCCACTTGTTCAAAAAAGCTTTCAGTGTGTAACTTTTATTACTTGTGTTATTTTAGTGTTATTTTAGTATGTAGCATTTTTTATTTCCATTGCCTTCTTTTATTGCTGTTGTTTCTTATTCTATTTTCACTGATTTATTGTTCCAGTTTATTCATCTTTTTATCCTGTTAAGCACCTTGGTCAATGCAAGGCATTGTAGGAAGGTGCTATACAAATAAAGTTTATTATTATTATTATTATTATTATTATTATTATTATTATTATTATTATTATTATCTTCTATATTCTGCAAAATGTTTAATCATCTTGCAAATGTCTTTTTAAACCATATAGCAATACTGTACCTTGTTCCTTTTGCAATCAAATTTCCCAAAGAAAGACTACAAATAAGTAGTTATTCCCTTTCATTATCCTGTTGTTGCCAATCTCTTCCACCTCCTCATGATCCTTGAGGAAACATCAAATCACTTGTGAAGACTTCTTATTCATCCTTTGGTTCATTCCCTTCTTTTCAGAAGAAGCGTGTCTTCTTCTCTTTCACTCCCATTCATTCTTGCCTCCTCTTCATCCTTCAGCCTAACCCTTCACAAAATGCTCAGTCAAGTCTCTTCTTTTCATCCTTACATCCTTTCTGCTCCCAATTACACTTTAAATGCTCAATCATCTGAAAACTCCTATTTCTCATCTCCCCATGTGGTCATTCTTGCTGAAGCTTTTTATTTCTCCGTGGCACACTTTCATTTACCGTACTTAAATGTTTTCTCGTGAAAAGAACATGAGCCACCGGCTGAATGCAGACTGTGTCTTGCCAACCTTATCATGACACCAGCAGTCAATGCTGGCAGGTACGCAAAGGTTTGTCTATGAAAATAGAGATGATTTTTGGAAGGAGGTCCTCAAATAAGAAACTGGTTTTACGTTCTTCTTCTGTAAAAACAATACTGATCAATAAATGAACTAGAATTAAAATTAGTCAAAAATAACTCTTGCTTATTTAGTTCTTCCTTTTTTTCATTTTAAACTAAACAGCCATTTGGCAAAGTTTGGTAAAAAAGTACCAAATACCTGTAAATGTCAGTTTCCAAACGATACGTTAATTACTTTAAAGTCTTAATGAATGCTTAGTTAGAAAATATTAAAAATACCAGTGTACATACAGTAGTCCCTCGCTACTTCGCAATTTGTTTTTCGCAGACTCGCTCCATCGCAGTTTTTCAAAATAAGAGTGGACATGACACATAATTGGCTGATTAAGAGATAAGATAAGAGATTTTTTATTAACATTGCACCAGTAAACCAATACAACGTGATCATGTAAACACAGTCATCCAAGGTCAGAGAATGTTAAGCTGCAGCAATTCAAAACACGCATGTTCAAAACACGCATGTTCGTCAGCGCGGCCATCTCTCATCCATCATGGATGAAGAGCAAAACAGATATGGAAAAAGGAAAAGCACAGTAGGTATCATTTGTGATATTCAAAAAAAGAATTTATCAAAGATTGCCTGAGGACACTCCATGATAAAGTCTCAAAAACTCTATCAGCGAAAGCACAGTCACACGAGACATTGTTGCAGTTTTGACGACAGGCAAGGAGATATATAGTCTGTGAGTAACTTCAAAGAACACAGTTCAGCAGTTGTTCAGCTGGGCGTCATCCGAGCCACACACAGAGATCTCTGGGGGGGGAGGTCAGCAAGGGCACTTCAGCTCTACGCTCCAGGAGAAAGTTTCCAAACAGGCCTCTTTTCAAGGACGTGTGCAGAAACCAGATTAGATAGTCTTTTTGTTTATTCCAATTCAGACCACAGTGTTCTTTTTCACTGCAGCCTTCCAAGTCCAGACGCTGTTTCAGGGCCAAAATTCCAAATCATATGAGGTTCCGGTCTATGAACCCCCATCCGTGCCCAGTTGGGACCCAGGCGGCTGTAAACGAGTCCCAAAACGCCCAGCAAGTCCCCGGTAGTCCACCGACGCACCCAACGTGCGATTGAGCTCATACAACAGCTGGGATGAGTTGCTCACGGCCCGGATCAGAGAATCATGCTGATCAGGGAGTTTCGCCAGCGCGCTGATAGCCGCCGAAGCCCTTCTCAGCTTCAGGTAGCAGACAGTCCCTCCGATGCCAAAAAAGAGAGCAGCTGCTACTAAAAGTCCAATAATCCACAAATCTTCCACGTCTTCGACACTCAAGACGGTTAAACACATAGGCTGCCACTGTCCCCACGAATCCATCATGTATCCAGCCGCGTGTGTGTCAGAGGGGCAGACCGCTTCTCCTGGCACGGTCCGCTTCGTGGAAAAAATCTTATCTATTGAAGAAACAGCCCAATTTACTAATTCCATCGCAAATTGGTTCGAGTGAGCGCTGAAGTGTCAGACGAGACAAAAAGCAAGCAGGGAGGAGGAAAAAAACTTAGGGAAGGAAGGAGCAGAAAGATATGCGACTTGCCTTGTCGAGAGCGGAAGTACATATTGATTGATGGATGAGCCGCACGATCGGCATGGATTATTTATTTTAAATGAATTATTTTAAACAGCCCACACAGTAAGAGAAGATTCCTCCTGCAGCTCCTCCTCCCTTCTCCTTCCTCCTGTGTCGATCTCCGTTCTGCACCGGAGAAGTGGGCGTGGCCAAGAACGCAGCCGCAGAGAGCTGATTTCATGACATGCTGTGCTCTTTTAGAGCGTTTAGAGTTTAGAAGCATTGTTTAGAATATTGCAAGAATGTGGGACGGGTTTAAAACACCTTCTAAAATAAATGTATATACAGTATATATAATAAACTACAGTGTGGGAGTGGTGGGGCAGAGGTTAAGAAGGTGCGCTTGTGATCGGAAGATCGCCGGTTCAAGCCCCGGTACGACAACATCAAAAATGTGGGTAGGATAAGTGAAGCGGTCACATCTGTCTCCACCTTCCTCTGCCCCACTCTGGGCCCTTGAGCAAGGTCCTTAACCCACACCATCTGCTCCCCCGGGAACCCTAGATATCAGCTCTCTGCTCCACACAGAGGGCTGTGGTTGCTCGGTGGTCTGTGGTTGTGTCAGGAAGGGCATCCAGCGTAAAAAAACAATTGCCAAGTCTTCGTACGACTAGTTCACTGTGGCGACCCCTGACAAAGGGAGAAGCCGAAAGAAGAAGAAAAAAATGTTTTTCATTAAAAATACTGTATATAAAATAAACTACTACTTAGTACTTGTACTATTATTCCTACTTTGCAGTTTTTCACTTATTGCAGGTCTTCAGGGTACAGGGCCTCCATGATAAACAAGGGACTACTGTATATATTTTGTTTGTTTGCTTTGTACCTGCAACAACAATCAAATCTGACCTTGTCCAACCGTGAGACTGAAATATGTCCATTTTTAATGACTGTGGTATTTACAGACATCATAGCCCTGGTGTAATTAGTTTTTCTGAGCTATTCAACATATTATAATAACAAAATCAGTTCAATTAGGCTTTGTATTCATTTTGCAAGGCCCTCAGAGAACATGAAACTGCTGGAAGATGGTAATGATAGATAAGCTCTGTGTCCACAACATGGAAAATAATCCAAGTTGAGAATACAGTATGGGGAAAATCTATGTGCATCTAACTATGTGCAGATATGTACTCAAAGCATAAGAAACAGTGATTACAAGGAGCCTTTAGCATAAGAAGGCCCAGTCCTGCACAGCTGGTCATTCTGCTCACAACATCCTTCCAGCAGGCTTCTGTTAGAAGTAGGAGGATGTTGGAGTGGAGATAAGACTGGCACTACAGCACGTCTCAACAGGGGTGGGGGGAGAGGAAAAAGGAGGGGCAGTGAGAGTCACATGAAACAGGCACCAACTGGTGTGTACAACAAGCTCTCCCCTTTCCATAACTATAATTCCATCCCTGCCCCACTCCTATCTGCAGCCCCAGGAAACTCTCAGGGTGCAATTTACTGCGTGCACCGCGCTGATAATACTGTCTGCAGGGCAGGAAGGAGAGAGTGATGGACTGCAATAGAAAAGAGAAAAAGACAGAAGGAGATTGAAGGGGGGAGGTGGAAGAAAAGAAAGACAGAAAAGCAAGAAGATGAGGGCGGGCGAACACGGTGACGAGGAAGCGATTGAAAAGGAACAGGGACGTAACAGGTGAGGATAAGCGCGGGGCGACGCAGAGCGAGTATCACCATGGAAATTACAAACGCAACCCCAAGAACCAATTAGTGCCGGTACAAAATACTTCAGCGTGTGAGTTAACTGGAGCAAAAACACAGCCAAGTGAATCACGACTTGATTCTACAAAAACATATCTCCTCCAAGACAGAGACTCAAGTGGATGAATTTTTAACCTGCGTTCCTGAACTCCTGTTAAATTTAAAAATACTTTCTGAAAAAAATGATATTACGACTACAGTACAGTATATGCAAATATTAAAACTGTTTAGTACCATTGTAAATAGAGAACAGCAGCTCCTCCCACAGGTCATTAGTGGTTATTCAAGAAGGAACACCATTCAAGGATGACCAGAATCGCAAAATAAAATCTAATTTCAGATCATACTGAGCTATCAAATATCAAATAAAAATCTTAAGGCATGTTGGTTGTTTCTGTGTCGGCTGAGAAGTTAGACAAAGGAACAGAAATTCCAGAACTGAGCCTAACAAATGTTGCTCTGTGGCCTTCCTGCAGTTTGCTTTACATAGTTTTGAGCCTTTTTATTTTATTTTTTATTTAGCTTATTTTCTGTAAGAACATTTCTAATCCATAAACATTTTTCGTTGAAGTTTTAAATGTTGCGGTACTTGCTGTAAATGACTTTGCAAGCATGTCTAATATTTCTGTTATGATGGGAGCATTATTTACATAAGATTGCAGGCGATTACGTTTTTCAATGCCCAAACAATGACGAGGACAAGACTGCAAAAATTAAACGAGTTTAACAAGAGACTTTGTGAACAGAAACTAGGTGCAAAATTAAAAAATATATACCGTACTGTAATTGTATTTCTTTCTTTGAGACAGTACGACAGAGCTTTAGGGCCACGCTAAGAAAAGACAACTTAAAAGTCATAAAACTATGAGAATAAAGTCATACAATACTTTTTTTTTTAGCTCTAATTTTTTTTTCTCCACGAGTCAGATCTACAACGCGATCTGTCAATCACTCCAGTAGGCGTGTCAGCAAATGACCAATTCGAAGCTAAATGCTCCTTACCTGCAGAGCTGCTGCAGCCCATCAGAGCGTACCACCTTACTGTAAGCAGGTTCAAAGTCCTAATACTGATAATAATCTGATGCTGATGTGCTAACAGATTTACCATCTCCTTATTTGTAAAAGCAATACCAAAGTATAACTTAACAAGATGCTCATCATTCTTCATTTTACCACAGTTAAAATGGTAAACCTGCTTTATAGGGACGGAGTTCGGATAATATTCCGACTCTTTTAGCATCGGATTGGTCATTTGCTGACACGCCTACTGGATTGACTGACAGGTCGCGTCGTAGATCTGACTCGTGGAAAAAAGAAGAAAAGAAAGAAAAAACACAAGAGCTGAAAAAAAGAAGTCTCATACGACTTTATTCTCATAATATTAAGACTTTGTTTGACTTTATTCGACTTTATTCTCGTAATTTTATGACTTTTAAAATGTTATTCTTAGTGTGGCCCTAAAGCTCAATCGTAGTGACACAATGGGAACGCCGACAAACAAAAAGGAAAATTTTAAGTGCTGATAAGAAGAATGTAGGAATATTGGGAAAGTAGTATGAAATGCAGTTTCCCCCTACCATTATCCGGGGGGGGGCTCGTCCTGTCAACAGAACCGAGTGCAGTGTTTCCCCTACCATTATATAGGTGGGGCGCACCGCACCGTCAACAGAACCGAGCGCCCCGTCCTGTCAACAGAACCAAGTGCCCCACCTACCAAAACCATGCACTACCATACCTGCCAGTGTACCGGTACATATGATGGTGCTGAAATTTGTCCTTGGAAAGCACAGTTTGTCCAAAATACCCATTTAACAAGTTATGTGAATTGTAAAGCATCAGCGCTTGAGAAAATAACTGTCTGATGCATGCAGGAGTGTGCGCATGCGTGTGTGTGTGTACGTACCAACTCTTTGGTCTTCTCAGCTTCCTGGCGAGCATGCTGTCTTTCTCGACTCATGGCTTTAGCAATATCCTCCCTTGCCGTCTCCCTTTCTCTTTGTGCCATCTTGGCCAGCTCATCTTTTAGTAATGTCTGCTGGTGTTCAAACCTTGAAAACACAAATTATTAAAAATATTAAATATAGAGCTACTAGTTGGTATGGGTTTGTCCTTTCTACAGCCTTTTGATAACATGTGTCCACAAGGGGACAATGTACTTCAAACTTGAGATTTCAAATCTCAAACATGTCCAGTAGGCACATATATTTCGTTGGATATCTCAGATGTTGTACTAAAATGTAAAGTATTAAAACAAATGTCCCCTTATTTGGTGTTAAATAGGACTGAAACCAACTTTAATTCATCGTCTTATTCACTGTATAGACATCTTTTTACTTTTTCCCCAATCAAATCCCAGTCTAACAGATGTCAATTGTTTTATTATAGTCATAAATGAAGGTCTTAAGCAAAACCAAAAATGCAATAAATAATTTAACCATTAGAAAATCAATACACTTGCATTGTCTTGGAACGTACATATCTGGGGAATATTTTTATTTGTTTTTTTAAGGATGTATTCAGGCAGCAGAAACAACCACAGTCCTGCTAAAATTAAACCTGCCATATTTTCCCATCACATTTGTGCAAGTAGTCTGTATAACGGTCGTTTCATGCTCTATCCGTAGCAGAGAAATGAGCTCTCATTGACGTTGTTGCGTGACAAAAATTCCATAATTTTGTTCTGGTAGTAGAGTCGTCCATTCTTCTCAAATCAAAGCCCAGGCTGAAATGTTCTCACAGGAGCATGCTCGAAGTATTAGGTGATAGATCAGAAGCTAGTGGGAATGTTTGTTTATGCAGAAAAGTGCTCGAGCAGCAATCTTGTCATTTCGCTTCAACTACTCTGCTTCCAGAAGCCAGCTGTTGTGCGTGCAAGCTATATGGACGGCTTGAGCATCTGGCCGAAGCAGTCAGAAAATACATTACTCCGTATGGCTCTTCAGGACACAGTTCTGAAGATAGTCAAATGGCCAACAACTCCTGGATGAAGATTGCACAGACTTCGTGCATGGAGGAGTCCATCTGCCAAAGAGTGTGGTGCTCTCTTCATGACACATGTATGGCCTAACAGCAGATGCAGGAACAGAGTGGAAAGAAAACTGTGCCATGACGTATACTGCAATGGGAGGGGCTCCACAGGAGATCTGCGCTGTGTCTCGTGGACTATAAAATGTGTGTGTAAAAATGAATGTCTCAACCACGTGACCGCGAGCCGACCACCCGGCTTCGGCTGAAGCAAGAAACTAGCTTAATGGTTCAGCAGAGTTTCAGAAGGAGCTCCAGAGTGTCTGGAATGAGAAGTATTTATGAAGTGGTCACAGAAAACATTTCAACATTTACATCGTTTTACCTTCACCTTTTGAAATTATGCCTTGTTTCAAGTTTTGATGTTTTAAATCAAGGTGCAAAGATCAGAACTTAAAGAATTTAAATTAACTTCAAATGATTAGCTCCTATACGCATCGAATAAGGTGTGATCTAACTACAGAGTACCGATAGCTACCATCACATTTGCTCATTAAATATGTTTCTGTTTTCCAGACACCAATCAGTTTGCTCAACTGACTCTTTGACCCACCTTTTCTGTTCTTCCCTGGAGAAGGAGGCAGGCTTGCTGGACTGGCTGCTGGGTTGGGCTGGGTGCTTTGCCTGAGACTCTGAGCTATTGCTGTGAGAAGCACCTAATTTAAAAAAAAAAAAGAGAGAGATGGATTTAATATTTACAAACAAAAAGAAATGAACATTCAATTACTTAGAGAACTGCTGTTGATATAACTGTGAATAAAGTTTAATGTTACAGTAAAGTTTAATGTTGTTAAGGTTCAGATTACAGGTAGTCCCCGATTTACGAGCGAGATCCGTTACAACGAGGCGCTCGTAAACCGGAAATCTCGTAATTTGGAACGGCCGCCATTTCGCTCGTAAATCCGGAAATCCGCTCGTAAATTGGAACGGTTTTCGCTAGCGCACCTAAAAACACTCTATTTTCATCTAAAAACTACTTTTGAGTGCATAAAAATGATCGGAAACGTGTGTTTATATGCTTAACTAGCTAACTGTAGTGAAAAAACACATGAAAACTCAGTATTTTTTTCGTTTTTTCCAAAAATGTGCAGCTCGTAAGTCTGGAACCTCGCAGATCAGAGCGCTCGTAAATCGGGGACTACCTAATAAATTCAGATTTTATTGATTTTTGGAGATAATATGACCATGATGATAATATTATGAATATGATGATGATGCACAGCTGCAGAAAGAAAAGCTTTGCAGAGAGTGGTGAAGGCTGCACAGAAGTCTGTTGGAGTCAGTCTCCCCACCATCACAGACATCAACACCTCCAGATGCAGGAAGTGGGCCACCTGCATCATGAAGGATCCCACTCACCCAGCATGCTCCCTTTTTGCCCCACTCCCCTCAGGCAGGAGGTTGAGGAGCATTAAATGTAGAACCACTAGACTGAGGAACAGCTTCTACCCTGAAGCTGTTAGACTCATGAATATCTAACCAGAACAATCACTGTGAAAAAAAGCACTAATTCAACTTGATTGTTGATATGTGCTGCTGACTATCCATGCTGCTGATCTCATGCTGCTGATTTATTTCATGCTGCTGTGTTCATTCGAACTCCGCTGCTCACAGAATCAAGTTCGTGCTGCTGTTGTTCAGCGTATTGTGTTTGTACTATGAGTGCTTAGCATATTCTTAGTTTAGCGTATTTCTTAGTTCATATCTTAGATCTTATTACTGTTTATCTTTACATTTTATACTTCTGTTGGATGTAACTGGGACTCTGTGCACACAATTTTGTTCCACCCCATGTACCACATGTGGTGCGTATGACAAAGAAACATTGACCTTGATAATGGGGCTGTTTTAATCTGAATTTAATCTCTGTTGTAGTTTAGTTTAAAAAAAGAAGAAGTTTTTATTCATTTGGCTGTCAACAGACTCATTAAAAATATTCAAGTTACAATTAAAATGTTTAGTTTAGAAAACATGATCTAAAAAATCATACCTTTATCTTGCTGAGGGCCTGAGTTTGAAGAGGATGAGGACTCTGGAGCGATGTTGGCTACTCCTCTCATCCTCTGGAGAACATCTTCTGACAACTGACAGGAGAATAAATAGCTATTTAACACATAAAATGTTAGAAATACCAGCATATAATTAGAACAAGAAGTTTGGGGTGTTGTTTTCAAGTTTAAAATTACCCTAGGCATACCACACAACACTTAATGTGATGTAACATTTAATAGCACACTTTTTTTTTTGTCCTTTGGATCAATTTGGGACACTTGAAGCCAAAGGATCACTGCAGAGCTGCTTTTGATGTTTGTGTATGTAAGTTTAAGTGAGTGCAGGTATGTGTGTGTGTTGGGTGTCCAAGGAAACTGTCAAACATAGCTTGATCTAAAACCACAGAGGGCGGCTGCGGCACCATTCATGACTCACTGTTTCTACAAATG
The DNA here is from genome assembly GCA_038048925.1 of Garcialebias charrua. NCBI lineage: Eukaryota > Metazoa > Chordata > Actinopteri > Cyprinodontiformes > Rivulidae > Garcialebias > Garcialebias charrua. The sequence goes on along the minus strand of JBBPBX010002238.1, from coordinate 38,868 downwards.
TATGACTCGCAACATAGTGTTGTGGAGTTCAGACTGAATTATTGACAAGAGTTTATGTTTATTTACTTATGTATTTGTTTGTTTGTTTTGCTAGATGTTTACATTGCCATCCCAATGGCAATTAATAATAATAATAATAATAATAATAATAATAATGAATTCAATTTATAACGCACTTTTCATTAATGAAAATCTCAAAGTGCTATACTACTAAACAACTGGTTTGCAGAAGAAAAAGAAGTGGATCTAGTGCAGGGGTCACCAACCTTTTTGAAACTGAGAGCTACTTCGTGGGTACGGAGTCATACAAAGGGCACCAGTTTGATAAACTCTTCGGAAATAAAGCGTAAATTGAAAAAATATGTACAGTATAAACAACATATTTTTAAGAACATATTTTTAAGATAGACATTTTAAAATATATATACAAAAAAAGAATAACAACTGAATAAAATGAAAATTTAATTAACTGAATGTCTCACTAGATTCTAGTGAGACATTCAGTATCTGTGAGCAATTGGAAATTATAAGCTAAAATCTGTCATGTTTTGTATTTTTAGACATATTTGGCAATGGTTTTAGGTGTCTTTTCCAGATCATAGCTGTTGTTCTTAAAGTCACGCATATTCATGTTATTTGGCACATTATCATTTATTTACCACTTCAATCGTTGGTCACTACACAGATTTCCGACATGTACACGAGTCCTCAAACGCAACACTGTCGTAGTAGCCAACAACACTGCACCTCTTTGCATTCAAAATATGTTTAGTTAGAGCGTCCTTACATTTTAAGATATTTTGCAAACATTTAGGACAGCTATTAACATACTTTTTAGCATTTCATGTCAAGCGTGCAACTAAAATATTTCCACGAAGCAGCTCTGCTAATTTTTTGAGCTGTCTAGTTGCAAACAAACACGATATTTGGTAAAAGAAATTACAATGATCTACATGTACTAAGTGAACAACATTCAAGCCGAATTTACCAGAAAACGTTAAACGTTTTACTATTTAAATGAGCATCAACTACATGAATCAGTTTGCGAATAATCAAGATATAATGTTGTGGACAGCTTATTATGACCGAAGTTTGGCGTAACAAAAATTCCACTTTAAACCTACGAAATAAGCATACCTCAGCCTATGAGTCCTCCTTTATGCTCTTCGCTACAACAGTTTATGTACGGGTGGTACACTTAATGTTATTTAAACTCAGAATAGCTGTTGAAATAATTTGTTGAAGAGCAACACGTTTAGCTAGTTAGCACTGGGCACAGGGTTAAAAGTAACGCTAGCATGTGTCAAACGTTAGCTAAAATTAGCTTTACCTTCACCCCACGAAGAATCCTGACTCTGTCCTCATCGTCGACTCCGAATGACACTTTTCTAGTTGTACTTTCCCCCGAACCCATCCTGTGTGGATTTTAGATTATATATTTGTCTACAGAATGACAGAACTACCATGCAACACTGTTTATGTCCTGCAATGACAGGAGGAGCAGAGCAGATGGGATATGGGTTGCCAGATCTGTCTGAAATCAGTCCCCTTTTACTATTTTGTGTTAAGAAAATTGCGTGGTTCCACGTGTATGGATTAGTAAAATGGAGCTACATGTTTGAAGTTTTGTCAAACTATTCATCTTCACGAGTTTCAAAGTTTCATTTAAGTAAAAGAAAACGTTTGAATCACTTTGCTTTTGATAGGTTTAAACTAAAACCTGGCAGCCCCGTAAATGCTTTTTTTTTTAGCCTTTATTTATCCAGGTGGTCTCAATGTATGGAAGCAGGAATGGCCCATATTTCAAATTAAAATGGATTAATAGAAATGCTTTTTAGTTTCAAAATAAAGCTGCATGTTTTGACTCATAAATAATATTTAAAATGAATCATCCAAACTGCATTTTCCTTTTCTTCTTCAAGACTGCTCAATTTGTAAATTAAGTAAAATGATAAATATAAATAAAATAACGTTTAACATTTATTTTCAAAATATGCCCTAGTAAAAAGTGACCAAAATTCATTTTGAAATGTCAAATTTGAAAATTAAAATGAATGAACAGAAATGCTTTTTCATTTCAAAGTCAAGCTGCATGTTTTGACTCATAAATAAAATTAAAAATAAATCATTTTCATTTTCTACTTCAAGACTGCTCATTGTGTAACACAACTACAGAGAAAACTAAGAACAAACTGCTTTTTCGTTTTCAGCCCCACTCCTGCAAAAAGTGTCCAAAATTCAATCTGAGTTGGAAATTCCAGGTGCCGCAGGAGAGTGATGTCAGTGCTGCCTCACATCGCCCACTTCCGCATTTTTTACGTTGGGGGTGAAGATTAGTGGGTATTAAAATTTTATTTATGAGTCAGAACATGCAGCTTTATTTTGAAACTAAAAAGCATTTCTATTAATCCATTTTAATTTGAAATATGGCTTCCATATAATTGAGCCATGAGAACAAATTTTTAAGAGATACCTGTTAGGGAGCAGATGGTGGGGGTTAAGGGCCTTGCTCAGGGGCACAGAGTGGGGCAAATAAGGGTGGAGGCTTTTTCCATCCACATGTTTTGATGTTGTTGGTACTGGGGCTTGATCTGATGATCTTCCGATCACAGGCCCACCGTCTCTAACCACTGCGCCACCACTCCCCAAATGAATGAATGAATTATGAATGAATGAACGGACAGTGTATAATAAGTTTACAAATATAAAAGTAAACAAATATACATGCATTGCATCATAATTTTTGTTTGCAAATGTTTTAGACAGACAGACAGACAGACAGACAGACAGACAGACAGACAGACAGACAGACAGACAGACAGACAGACAGACAGACAGACAGACAGACAGACAGACAGACAGACAGACAGACAGACAGACAGACAGACAGACAGACAGACAGACAGATAGATAGATAGATAGATAGATAGATAGATAGATAGATAGATAGATAGATAGATAGATAGATAGATAGATAGATAGATAGATAGATAGATAGATAGATAGATAGATAGATAGATAGATAGATAGATAGATAGATAGATAGATAGATAGATAGATAGATAGATAGATAGATAGATAGATAGATAGATAGATAGATAGATAGATAGATAGATAGATAGATAGATAGATAGATAGATAGATAGATAGATAGATAGATAGATAGATAGATAGATAGATAGATAGATAGATAGATAGATAGATAGATAGATAGATAGATAGATAGATAGATAGATAGATAGATAGATAGATAGATAGATAGAAAAAACTTGAAGATGTGCAATAAACACAAAATTTAATATGTCATCATGTTTTATTGGATAGTATGTGCTATATACTGTATATTTACATAGCATATGCCATATACTGTATATACTTTTACAAACACACCCTAGCCACAATGAAAAAAAAAACATTTTTGCAAACAAATTCCAAATTATCTTGAATGATTAAATTTCTAAAAAATAAACTTACTCATTCTACTAAAGAAATTGTAGTCTTTTTATTGTTAAATAAAATTTTATCCAGCATCTTTTCCAGTATGTATGAAAGTTTAAAACATATTAGCGAACATTTTGATAAAAGATATGCACAATACTGTATCTAATTTTCTACAAGTTTTTTCAAAACTTGCATTAAAAATTGTTATGTAAAGGTATAATCCTGAATTCAGTTAAAGGCTTTAGTGTTTTTCCTATGCAGATCTTTGAACAAAAATTGTAAATACCAATACTGTATAAAAGAAGAACCAAGAAGGCACCTAATAAGTCTTTTTGTTCTCACATTCCACTTTGTAGTGTGATCCAGGACTCGGGAGTGTTTGAATGAATGCTGAACGCTGGGTAAACTGGCTCTTTGAACACAGCTCGGAAGGTGTAGAGGTGCTCCCTGTGCCCCTTGATGCTGTGGAACATTAATGCTCCCCCCTCATAGTCAAGTGCAATCTCAATCTTGGTTGGAGGAGTGGCCGTTTCGGCCAAGGCCATGTTACTGGAGCTCGTGCACACAGTCAGCTTCCCATTTTTCCTCTGTAATCTCCAGGACACGATGTTGTGCCCCAGGCGACTATGGTCCCCCCGGCGAGGGATGCCTTTGTAGCACACACCAAGGGACCACATGCAATTGCCCCCCACTTCTACCACCCATACATGTGTGCCACTTGAGAAACTCTGGCTGCACAGGATCTGGGGTGTGCTGGTAAAGCGCTCTGGATGATCCAAGTAAGACTGTTTGGTGGAGCTGTACCTGACCGTGCGCAGGTCAGTGGACACCACCAAACTGGGGTGAGTAGTGCAGACATTGAAGGTAAGTTCCATGGGGTTCAGGAGGACAAGAAGGGTGTCCAGCAAGCGGACCATTTCCAAGCGGAAGTCTTGGGTTTTGAGCTCTGCCTGGAGACGCTTAGTGTTGAGTGAAGTCTTTGAGGGCATTGTGGTGGGAATACTGACGGTGGCAATATCTCTAAGTTTCTGTTCAATCATAATGAATCTGGGAAAAAAAATACAAAAAATATATAACTTGCCTTTTCTTGATAAGTTTGAACCAACCACTTCAAGTTGTAGTGCATAGTTATGTACGGTAATGTACCATTTTTAATACCGTAGTAAAAGCATGAGAGCCTTTTTGTACCTGTGAATAAAGACACATGTGTCCATCTCACTGAGGGCCTGTGTAGCACTCTTCTGGGCCTCCATCAGCTGCTGCTGTTGCTCTTCCAGTGCACTCGCTCCAAACTGCCAGCTTTTTCTACGTTGCCCTCTCTCCTCTTCCAACAGCATGCACAGCCGGTCCCTGTACCTGAACACAACACATGAACAGGAGGGTGAACTGGGACCCTATGCTAATCAATAAAAGATTAATGGACGTGTATAGCATTGAATGTGTAAAATGCAAGCATATATATATATATACATATATACAGGGAGTCCTCGACTTACGGCGCCCTCGACTTATAGCAATTTGGAGGTACGAATGCGTCATATTAAAAATATGAAATAAACAATAATAATAATTTTAAAAAATGTGTGTGTGTTTAAATGTTCTTGATTTCATGTGTACAGCACTTGCAGCTGTGGTTGTTTTAAATGGCTTTATAAATAAAGTATAATTATTATTATTATTAAAATCATAATTTTTAAGCCTATTTGCGCAGTTTCCGGTAGTTTCCGAAAATTTTCCACCAGTTTTCGGCACTGCCGCCGTGTCCGCCATCTTGTGGTTAGCTTCGGTTAGCTCAAGCCTCAACAGCTGGCTTTGGAGGGCCGTGTGTCCGATCAGAGGTTGCCTCATACGGATATATGAGCTGGAAACGCTCGGTGAACTCTGTGGACGTCTCAGGCCCGGAGCAGCAGCCGCCGATCCCTCCGTTGCATCCCACCACGCCGGCCGACACCACCAGCTCACCGCGGGATCCGGTGACCATCCCGCCGCTACTGTCCCTGCCATCAGCCGGTGTTCTGTGCGGGCGGCGGAGAGGCCATCTGCGGCCGGGAGCTCGCCTCGATGTCCGCTTGGCAGCCTAAGATGTCAGATGGACACCGAGCTAACAGAGAAGCTAACATGCTAAAACGCAGAGAAACAGCGCCGACAGCCTTTTGGATGGGCTAAAGCTAACGCGCAGCTAATGGTGGAGCTAAGATGCTAACACGGACCCCCACCGGGGACACCGAGCCGACGGGCGGCGGAGAGGCCATCTGCGGCCGGGAGCTCGCCTCGATGTTCTCTTGGCAGCCTAAGATGTCGGATGAACACTGAGATAACATGCTAAAATGCGGAGAAACAGTGCCGACAGCCTTTTGGATGGGCTAACGCTAACGGGCGCAGCTAATGGCGGGGCTAACGCTAATGGGCGCAGCTTGTTTTGGATGGACGGACACCGCGGAGAAACGGCTTTCAGTAAGTTATTAACTCTTTTTCTGGCTCCAAATGTATGGAGTTAACATGTTAAAATGTATGTGTTTTTTGATAATTATGTACTACACTGTGTTAGGATAGGCAAAGTGCTTGGTAACTGTACAGTACCATACATGTACGTGTCAGGGGCGGCCGGCCAGTAGAGGGCGCCAGCCGCCAGGGCGCCGCCCCACTGGAAGTCTGGACCATTTGACATTGAAAAAAAAAAAAAAAAAAATAATAACATAATAACATAAAAATATTTCGAAATATATGCATATATGTTTTTAGTTGTGTAGGATAAATAGTTTATGAGTAATGATGAGTTATATTGTTTGTTTCAAAAAACGTTTTCTGATTGATGACGTATTTCCGGTTTTGGGGCGCTCTTATCTGATCCATTGACTCTAATTATAACTGGCGCATGCGTACTTATGCCACGACCTTACAATACAATGGGACTCTTCAGGGCACAGTTTTCTACGCCCTGAAGAGTCCAACGTGAGCTGAACGTACAGAACAATGTACTTCCGGTCGTTTTTTTTTTTGTTTTTTTGTTGTCTGGGATTACAGAGCTGTGCAGTGACTCAAGCAGGCTTGCTCAGGTACGTTTCAAATAATTAAAAGCCCTTTATCTAATATCTATTTGCATTTCTGACAGATATGCCTCTCAGATATTAGATGGCTCTGTGAAAAAAGCCTTCAGCTGACTGCAAGTGGGAAGTGGTGAGTTAGTTTTTTTCTTTGTTTGTTTGTTAGCATGCTAGCGCTAGCCACCTACCTGGTTATTGTATTGGACTCTGATGGCTACATTTATTTAAATTTGCTTATAAAAAATTATCAAATATTAATAATTTTATATACTAAATAAATGTCACTGGTGGTGTTATACTATTTCTTAACACTGTATTGATCTGGAGAATGAAAACAAAGCCCCTCGCAAGTAACTAGCTCCTATTAACATTGAATTATTAAGTATTTATATAGATAAAAATGTGCCATGGAAGATTTTCTTATGTGCCCATGCAAGCTAATAATGCAAGGTTAAATAATGACGTCTGTGTCATGACAGCCTGCAAACTCTCTTGTTCTACAGATAAAAAGCACAAATATAACTGTTATCCCTGTGTTTAGTGGGCTTAATAAAAAAATAATATAT
>JBBPBX010002238.1:8723-23067 GCA_038048925.1 Garcialebias charrua | reverse complement strand
TTCTGATCTCACAAACTTTTCGTTTCAGGGGAAGATTGTGGCTCAGGGTCGCCTTTTGCTTCAGGACACGTTTCTGGTGTCTGGCCCAGAGGACGGTCCGCTCGGCCGAATGAAGGAGAGGAGGGTGTTCCTGTTCGAGCAGCTCGTCATCTTCAGCGAGCCCCTGGATAAGAAGAAGGGTTTCTCTCTGCCGGGCTTCCTTTACAAGAACAGCATCAAGGTGATAAAACTACCAGCTATTATATATATATTTAGAGGTCCTTGCCAGAGCAACAGATAAACACGTTCCTTTGAAACTGAGTTTGTTTTCCTGTCGTCTTTTGGCCCTGTCACTCCAGGTGAGCTGCTTGGGTCTGGAGGAGAGCGTGGAAGGTGATCCCTGTAAGTTCATCCTCACTTCTCGGTCACCCAGCGGCGCCGTGGAGTCCTTCGTGCTTCACTCCTCCCATCCAGGCGTGTGTGACGTTTGGACCCTTCAGATCAGCCAGATGATCGAGAGTCAACGCAACTTCCTCAACGGTTGGCTTGCTCACACCAGCGGCCGCCGTGGAGTCCTTCGTGCTTCACTCCTCCCATCCAGGCGTGTGTGACGTTTGGACCCTTCAGATCAGCCAGATGATCGAGAGTCAACGCAACTTCCTCAACGGTTGGCTTGCTCACACACACCGGCCGTGTTTGGTTAAAATACTCTTCTTCCAGGCTCTAATTCCAGGTTTCTCAGTTGATTTGTCTGCAATAATTATAGTTTTGAAAAAATACACACTATTTTACAAGCTTCCTAGTAAATATAATGATATACAGGTAGTCCCCGACTTACGAGCGCTCTTACTTACAAGGTCCCGGAATTACAAATACGCATATCATTATTTTATTTTTATTTTTTTAAATAAATGAATACATGTACAGTACTGTACAGTCACCAAGCACTTAGCCTATCCTAACACAGTTTTTAAAGATGAAGGAATGAGTTGAATACACCTTTTACCAGTTGACGTCATCACGCAAAGCTCGCCTGAAACGAGCGTTCTGATTGGACGGCAAAAAGCCGAAACTGGATGCAGGGGGGTTGGAAGGAGCCGGGGAGCTTCATAATGATAGAGAGTTGTAATTTAGAAGCTTGGTTTAGAAGCTTGGTTTCTTAAAATAGTGAACAACCACTGGTCAAAATGCCTGAACATTGTGCCGCGGATACGAGAGGAGAAAAACTGTATGCTTATACACATTGATGACAGGATTGCTTTTTTTTTCTGTGAGCATGTCACCGATGCTCCCAGCAAAACTGTGCGAATAACTTACAGAAACAGAGAAATGGCTGAAATGTTTTCAAAGATGCAGTGCTGTTACACCTCAAATAATGTTAATAAAACATGTTTGTCTTGTGGAAACTATACTGTATATTTTTTCAACGCAGAAAGAGTTCAAATGATTACAGCCTAACAGTGCAGTGGTCTGTTCATTTATACAGGGCTGAATGTTTGACATTTTACTCACCTGTTCTTCAGGGGGTTGAAGGAAGAATCTCTTTTGCATGTCGCAGGTTGAAACAGGTTGAAACTTCAACACAGGCAGTGGGCCGAGGTACAGAGAGGTCTCGTAGAACTAGCTAGCTGCTAGCTTAGCAGCTGTCCAGTAGCATTCTGCTGCGGGAGGTTGTTCTCTGTTTTGTCTGTTTCCCATATCCAAGATGTAATGTAGGAACGTAATCCACGGAGCTTGGATCATTAATGTCCATGCCAGATAAAAAATGCTGATTACACACGTTGATGCTTTGTGTCGGGGTGAAGTCCTGCCGGCGAAGCGCTTGAAGCCACATCTTCCTCCACATCTTCCTTCTTTTAGTCGCTTTACTCGACTTTCCTAGTTGTAGGAACGTTGTAAAACGAACAAGTCTCACCTTTTTTCTTTTACTCGTTTACGTTGCCTGGAACAATTATAAACACAATAAAAGTCTTATTTCCCCACCGCGAGCATTGGCAGTAATGACAACACTAAACGCGCACCCCCCGACTTTCAGAAAATACTGGAAAAATGCGAGTGCGCATGCGCGATGACGTCAACTGGTAAAAGGTCTATTGTCTCCTTCCTCCCTGCAGGCTCCATTCACATAAAGGGAGCTAGCTCCCTTTATGTGAAAGGGAGACAATTCAACTCACTCCTTCATCTTTAAAAACTGTGTTAGGATAGGCTAAGTGCTTGGTGACTGTACAGTACTGTACATGTATTCGTTTATTAATTATTATTTTTTGTGTGTGATCCTACTTACGAATTTTCGTCTTACGAGCGGCCCGTAGGTACGGAACTCGCTCGTAAGTCGGGGACTACCTGTACATGTATTGTATAATTGACTTAAAGTTATTTTGCTTGCCACAGTGTGGTCTGTGTATTTAAACTTCTCTGTCCTGATTTCCTTCCAGGTCTCTTAAATGTTAATAACAGATGTTTTTGGTACCTTTTTTTCCACTGTTGCAGAATGAAAAGGGGGGAAATGTAAAACATTTTTCTGTCCCGCCGTGCGTAAGATAGGTTCATATCAAAAATTGGGTTGCCAGGTCAAAATCCAAGATGGCTACCGCCATATATGTCCATCCATCTTGTGAGCTGGATAACTTGAAAAATAAGTAACGTGCTGGCTTGCACTTTGGTGTGTGGCAGCAACTAGGCGTAAGAAAGGTCATGATTGAACATTGGGTTGCCATGACCAAGATGGCTACTGCCATATATATGTGTATATAAACCAACCACACCTATCATTTGGGAAAACTATGCTTTCTAGTTTTTATATTGCTTAAAAGTATAGTTTCTTCAAAAGGTGGCCAGTGGGGTAGCTGAAAATTAATTTGTGTTGAGAAAGGCCTCCGTTGACCACCCCTTGGCTCCACCTTTGTACCGGGTGGTGGATGAAACCTCTCTCTGCATTCCCAAAGATCCGTCACTCTGTGCCGCCTTGGACAAGCAAAAACTAAACTCTATTTAAACTTCTACACACTTGAATATCTTTCACCAAAAACATGAAGGTTAGCTTGAATTCTCTGTTCAATTCCAGTCCAAAAAACTCTTATTTTGAAAACCACAAACATTCATTAGTCAAATCCCTCAGAACAGGGGACACTGGCGTACCGCTTGCTTCTTCTAGATTAGTTGTGTGGGAAGATGCTCCTAAACTGCCCCAAAGTTCTGAAATATTGCTCTAATGTTAGTAAATGTTTATCTTTCTCTTGATTTATTTATTTTTTTTTTTTAGAAAAATTGTACTCGTTCGATTCATTAGGAGTGGCGTGAGCTGTTGAGCTGTGGTGCGTTGGGTACACAGGCCCCCTTATCACAGCTCTGCTTTTCCTAACAGAGTATCAGAGGAACCATGTGGGGGCCGGCGATGGCCCGTGCGTGACGTCCTTGGGTGCTCCATGTGGGGGCGGTGCGCCCCCTGTAGTTGGAAGTGAAAATAACCAGAGCAGCTCCGTCTCGTCAGGACCACAGACTGGCTCCCGTCGGCCTTCCAGGATCCCACAACCCTCCCGGTTGCCTCAACCCCTACGCCACCAGCCCGGGGCCGACCCAGAGGGCCCCAACAAGACATTAGGTACAGAGCATGAACCTGAATTTGTGACAGTGACTTTTTGTTGCACAATAAAATGTGTGATTGAAGTGTGAGCTCTGCTTGGTTGTGATCCAGGTTCATCCCCTCGTCCCGTCCCTCCCCCCCTGCTTCCTTCAGGGGGGAATCCGCAAGGCAAGCATCCATCCCTGACCCCAGAGGACCCCTCACAGACCCCCACACTCACCAGCACTGTTAACCCTATCCCTCATGCCATAGTTGGGCCTCTGCCCTCCACACCAACTTCCAAAGCACGGCCAGGAGCCGTGTCTCCCATCGCCTCACCCCTGGCCACCCCCGCCTTTGGAAAAGACGCCCTCCCTCCTCCCCCTCCTAGCCCAGGCCAAAAGTCTGGGTCTGGATTTTGGAGCTCCATGCCGGGCTCTCCAGCCAGCCGGCCTGGTTCGTTCACCTTTCCCGGGGAGGCAGGAGAGACTCCAGTCCGACAGAACTCAAACCAGATCTCAGCTGGTTCTGGGAATCAAACCCACAGGCACTCCACACACAGCAAGGACGCCGATCGTATGAGTACATGCTCATCAACAAGTGAGCAGTCCATCCAATCCACCCAGAGTAACGGGGTAAGAGACTTCCTGCTGCCCAGTGCTGATCCCACTAACACGGAGCTGAGGGAGGCGTGGTCCGCTGCAGCCAGGGCTACTAATCTGTTTCCTCTACGCATCTCTGACATGCACCTTCACCGCTCTCCAACACCACCTCTCTAACTTTACAGCATTTCTGATGGCAACTTCTTCCCAAGGTTTCAGCTGTCACTATTGACAAGCAATCTGTTTCGTGGATCTTTTTTGCCTCTGAATGATTTTTCAAGGCTTTTCCCAGAATCCTAACCAACCTTAAACTAACACTTCCCTTCCTCTTGGCTGTCTTTCACCAACTGCTGTCTTTATGTTGTGTGACTGAAAGGAACTTTACCTCCAACTAACCTCTGACGTTTGTGGTTCAACCACAAATGGACTCAGATCCTTTCATTCAACTTACCTCTCCTCTCCCTTTGCCTGGACCTGCAGCGCAAAGACTTCTGAAAAGGAACTTTTCTTTTTTCTATCTTTTTTTTATTCGCCCTGCTGTTTTTTTATTAAACGTGTAAAATATTGAATAATTTTCAGTGTTTGAGCTTACCGTGCCTGTGTTGTCTCCCTGTCTCACAGAGTGAAAGTAGCAGCAGCAGTAGCGTATCCACCATGTTGGTGACCCAGGACTACATGGCTGTGAAGGAGGACGAGATCAGCGTTTTTCAGGGTGAAGTGGTCCAGATCTTGGCCAGCAACCAGCAAAACATGTTTCTGGTGTTCAGGGCAGCTACTGAGCAGGGCCCCGCCGCCGAGGGCTGGATCCCCGGATTTGTGCTGGGACACACCTCAGCCATTGTCCCCGACTGCTCTGAGGCACCCATAAAGTAAGACATCTGCAACAGAACCCATTCAGTTTCTATTTTTTGTGTTGGAAACTAAAACTGCCTGTGTTTTTGTTGTTGTTTTTACACTGCAGTGACAATAGAATTGATACAGAGATCAAAGTTGTTTTAATTTTTAAAAACATTTTTGTTTCTACATTTGGTTTCCTGTTATGTAATCTGTTGCTATGTGCTTGGTCTGTCCGTCCTTGTACAGCACTTTGGTGTGCACTGTCACTGTTTAAAGAACTTTATAAATAAAGTGGTATTGTATGAGATGTTCAAATGTTTTCAGTGCATTTAAGCAACAGTTATGGTGTTCCACAAGACTCTGGGTTAGGTTAAGGGTTTTTTTTGTGTGTGTTTCTTTGGGCAAGCATTCAGTTTATCAATACAGCTAGACGATACTGATCAGCCTGGTGTTGTAAAAATCTTCCAGACATTTATGTTTTTAGTTTGTTTTGTTTTTTTTACCCCTAAATTCAGCTAAAACTGAGATCAAAAAAGGCGTTCAATACAGAACAACTGGACTTTATTTGTAGCAACAAGACGTTTCGCTTCTCATCCGAGGAGCTTTATCAATTCAATGAGGAGACTGTGAGAGAGAGAAGTTATAACCAGGAAAAGCCATTGACACTCACCAACCTATGTAAATTGGAAGCTAACACCCCCACATACTTGGGATAACACGTGCCTGTGACCCATTCAAAGTTCAGTGTGTGAAAACAGCTTACAGAAAACACACACACACATCCTACTGTATGTAAATTGACAAATCACACTTCACACATTGATAGCAGGGACCTGTCAAAGTCTTGTTAGTCTAATTCACAAACAAAGCTCCTCTGTTCTCATCAGGTGAGAAACGTCTGGGAATCAACCCCAGGGCCGCACCATAAGTTTTAGAAAGTTGGAATCTTAAACCTCCTCCTCTGTTTAACGATGGTTTCTCTCTTTTTACATAAATCGCCTCCTTCACACCCCTCTCAAACCACCTGTGCTCTCGGTCCAAAATATGTACATTCTGGTCCTCAAAAGAGTGTCCCTTGTCCGTGAGGTGGAGGTGAACAGCTGAGTTTTGTCCAGAGGAGGAGGCTCTCCTGTGTTGGGACATTCTTCTGTGGATGGGCTGTTTAGTTTCTCCAATGTAGAGGTCTGGACAGTCCTCGCTGCACTGGACCACATACACTACACCACTCCCAAGTGTTATCCCAAGTATGTGTGGGTGTTAGCTTCCAATTTACATATGTTGGTGCGTGTCAGTGGCTTATCCTGTTTATAACTTCTCTCTCTCTCTCACAGTCTGCTCACTGAATTGATAAAGCTCCTTGGATGAGAAGCGAAACGTCTTCTGTTACAAATAAAGTCCAGTTGATCTTGTATTGAACGCCTTTTTTGATTTTATCATGTCCTGGACGACTGAGAATCTTCACCAGCATATAGCTAAAACTGAGCTACTGGTGTATGAATGTGTGTATGAATGGATGGATGGCTGGTACTGTAAAGCGCTTTGGGGCTCCTCACAGAGGGCTGGAAGGCGCTATATAAGTAAGCTCCATTTACCTTTTTTTTTTACCAAAAGAACTCCCATCGTGCATTTGATGGCATTGCACCAGCATCTTCTGCTACTGTTAAAAGCCTTGGCATTGTTTTAGACTGAAATCTATCTTACAAATCACACACCATGATGAAAGTCAATCAAAGGAAGATAGAATCCTTGTGTGTGAATGAGAGGAAGACAGGTGGAATGATGGAGAGATAGTGGATATACTAAGAAAAACGATGTTGATAATGGAGCTGCCAGTGAAAACGTTAAGAGGGAGACCACAGAGGAGGCTCATAGATGCTGTGAAGAAGGATCTGCAGAGAGTTGGCGTGATGGAGCAGGATGCATGCAGGGATAGAGTGAGATGGAGGGAGATGATTTGTAGTGATGACTCCTAAAGGAAAGAAGAGGATGTCTTGTTTTAAGCATTTTGGTTTTCACTTGTGTTTGAAAAGTGCTGTTTGAATAAAGTTGAGTTGAGTCGTTTCTGTAAATGGGCACCCCATGTGTAGCTCTGACACTGAAGCATGACACTTCCTTTTCCAGCAGTAGGAACTCTTCATCTTGGCACACGTCTCTGCGTATCCGCAAGAAGTCTGAGAAAAAGGACAAGGAGACCAAGCTGGAAAATGGTTACAGGAAGTCCAGAGGTGGACTGGCTAATAAAGTTTCTGTAAAGGTATGTTTTAGTTCAACTTGAGAATTAGCAGCGGTGCTCCAATCTTTTATATGTTTTCTATTTAACGTTTCTGTTTTTTCCTCCCAGCTTCTAAACCCAAACTACATCTACGATGGTAAGGGTTACCTTCCTGTGTTTATTTGCACATTGAGACTAAAGTAACCTGCTACTGACATTGAATTATTGTGGATTTGTTTTTGTCAGGCCCCCCAGAGTTTCTTGTACCTCTGAGTGATGTGACATGTGACAACGGCGAGAGCGTCACCTTGAGATGTAAGGTCTGTGGTCGACCCCGCGCCACGGTCACCTGGAGGGGACCTAACCAAAGCAACCTCGCTCACAACGGACACTTCAGCCTCGCCTACAGGTAAAGGGAACCGACGTGCTCTCGGCTGAATTTTGTTTGTTTACAAACAGGAAGTCAACATGTGATGGCAAATCAACATCCAAGATGGTCGTGCATATTTACTTTAAGATTCTTAAAGGGGACCAATTATTGGTTTTATAAATTTTTATGGTATGTTTGTGGGCTATCCAGACACAAAATAATTCTTAGATAATAAAATATCCCCTTTCTAGTTGTGCCTTTTCTGACTTCCGTTCTGAACAGGCTGTTTATGATAAGGCCACGCCCTTCAAAAATCTGTTTACATTAACTCCGCCCTCCAAAGGGGACCCTGAGTCAGACCCAGAGGCAGACGCCATTTTGGGCAGGGCAAATGAGGCGCTGACGCGTCGCGTAGGCCGCTGAGAAACATCCATAAGTTCACCCTCCATGTTAAAAACTCTTCGTCTGACTCTTCGAAAACAAGCAATAAGGCTGCAGAGTAACACACTGGCTGCTAACTGCTTAGTGCGAGCACCGCTTTTTTTTGACGGACCACATCCGGCGCTGACCGGATATGGTCCGTGAGCAGTCGTCCGGTTGATTTAAGAGCCCGTAAATAAGTTTTTTCGTTTTTACTGATAGATAATTAGTTATTAGCGGTACTGCATTTTAACAACAACGAAACATCGAACTCTGAGATGAACTCAGGAAAAACAACCATGACGTTTTTATACTGAAGTGGGTTGAGGTACCAGGGGTTGCTAGGTGAGGGGCTGGACTCAGGTTGGGGTGGGTTGTCCTGCAGCTTGTGACATCACAAGTGCCAGGATTTGAAAACGAGACATTTATATCACTGAAAAATAATAATAATAATAATGTCCTTTTTTGTCATCTGTGTATATTTCCCATACACAGACGAAATTCGTCTCTGCATTTAACCCAACCACCACCAGGTGGTGCAGTGAGCAGCCATAGAAAGTGCCCGGGGAGCTGGAGAATTAGGTGTGCACTCATAGACACCCCAAGGTGTGTAGTGGCCGGGGCGCGAACCCGCGTCCTTCGGGTTCCAAGTCGGAAGCCCTGCCACTACACATTGGAGTAAATATACCACTGGGTGCATTTTTTGGGCCCTAGGACTGTTTTTTTTAAGAAGTACATAACCAAAGTTGAGTAAAAAAAACATTAAAAAGTGAATTTTGCATCTTTGGTCCCCTTTACTGTAAATTGTATTAGAAAGAAATGGGGTTTTGCCCTCTGAGCTGTGTGCAGCCCCTGCCTCTGGTGGATCGAGCTTTCTGTGTGCAGTCAGAGAAGGTCAGTGTGTATGACGTCTTTCTTACAGTGGTTTTTTGGGCTTGCTGAGCTGAGTCTGCTCCCAGGGCTTGGATGGTGTAGGGCAGTGCTGGGCAGCGCTAATCCAAAAATTAGTTCCGCTATTTCTAAAGCACTTATTGATTTATTTAGGTCCACAATTTCAAAAGCACTTATGTATTACCAATGCTAGCGGACGCTAATGCTAACACGCTAACCGCCATTTTGAAGAGGGCAACTGGCGAAATAATTTTTTTAATCCAGCAGATTTGACCATTTGAACCGGTTAAGCTCAGAAAAACCTTGTGCTATAAAGTCAGATAAGAAATATATTTTTTCTCAGCAAAGAAATAATTGTTTTTACCGTGTTTTCATGGAAAGTCCTTATCTTCTGTGGCCGTCGCGGCCGCCATTTTGAAGAGGGCAGTGGAGAAATACTTTTAAAAATCCAGACGCGTCGCGTAGGCCGCTGAGAAACATCCATAAGTTCACCCTCCATGTTAAAAACTCTTCGTCTGACTCTTCGAAAACAAGCAATAAGGCTGCAGAGTAACACACTGGCTGCTAACTGAGAGCGCTCGCTCTAGTAAAGAGACTGAGGGGACGCTTTTTTGTCACGGACCACATCCGGCGCTGACAGGATATGGTCTGTTAGCAGTCGTCCGGGCCTGTAAATAAGTTTTTTCGGTTTTACTGATAGATAATTAGTTATTAGCGGTACTGCATTTTAAATAAAAATAGCGCAAATCCGCGTATGAATTATAAAAGTTAGTTAATCCGCTGTAAAGCTAACAGATTATTTAGCTACGCTATAAGCGGATTAGCGCATTAGCGCTCTCTAGCGGTCGGAGGCCCACCATTGGTGTAGGTCTTTGCGAGCTGTTACTTTTCCATGAGTGAGGAAGGACTCCTAAAGACTCCCACATACTCGGGCGTACTTCACTCAGCAGAGGTCTGTGCATGCCCGATTAGACTCAAAAAGGACTCGAAGTGGACGTCCACAAGCCATGCCTGCGCAAAAATGTTTTTTTACGACTGCGTATGCGTACTCTGTGTTAGAACTGTCATTTCTAAACTGAACCCGGAGCCCGGCCCCGCCTGACCCGGATTTGGACCGGGCCATAATAATGTGCTTAATGTGAGGACCGGGTCAGTGTTGGACTTTTTATTCTGTCAGGGATGTGTGCGGCCGATGAGCCAATACATGCAAACATGGCTTGCCATACTGCACCTGCCGCTCGTGGCCATTTGACCACACACTGACCGGCCGGTTGAGGTAAAAAGTTCAGCTAAGCTTCAGATGGACAGAGATCCATCAGCCCAACTGGATGTTCATTCAGCACTCGTTGCACTCAGTGGACATGTGTGGACGACGACCCAAACAGGTGAGATCACAAAATATGGCTACGTTCACACTGCAGGCAAATCCGACCCATATCCGATTTTTTATGAGAGTCTGAACGCGACAAATCCGATTTTTTCAAATCCGACCCAGGCCGTTTCAGTATGTGGTTTTAAATCGGATATATATCTGATGTTTTCAAAGCGACTGCAGTGTGAATGCTCATGTGATTTACATCTGACTTTTGCATCACCGATGTGAGACCGACGTCAGTTTGGGCCGGCGGAGATTAGTGTCTTGTCAGGAAAGGCGATCAGACAGGCGCTGACAGATGTATTCAAACGTCCAGCTCCAAAAATCGCCATCACTAAAAATTTTGCTTGCTTTCTTCTCAGTTTTCTTTTGCTTTTAATCATTTGGATGTCTAGCTTTCCCCGATTGGACAACAACTTCAAAATGACCGAACACACACTGAAAACTGTTGCGTCCATGTTTACTTCCGCAAACACAGGGTGCTGCGGGTTGCTTCTGCAATGTAGATCGTTCACACTGGAGTCTGATGCAGGTCGCATTTAAAATGTAGTGTGAACGTTCACACCAAAATATCAGATTTAAAAAAAAAAAATCGGAATTGAGCATTAAGACCTGCAGTGTGAACGTAGCCTATCTGACATGTCAGAGCAGGATGCAGGCAGAAGCAGGGGAAGCATTTAATGCGCTTTGATGGCTCCTCAGCTCTGATCTTCTGACCCCTTTACTCAGCCGCACACGTCCGCCAACCGTTAAAATAGTCAGTGGAATAAGCAGTCAAAGCTTTATTAAAAATGTTGGGGGGGGGTTGGGTTCAGACCTGTAATTACTGTTAATTCATCGGATCGGGTGGGGTTCAGAGATGAAAATTGTGGGCTGGGGCCGGGTCAGTTCTGATTATTTGGACCTGAGTGCAACGCGGTGTCGCCCAATAAACTGCCCGGCGACTGACTTTTGTTTGTGACACCAATGTATTAAATTCCCATTCTTCATCCCTGATCTGGTTTAACGACCTTTTCTTTAGTTTATTTACTAAGAGGCAAGTGATCTCTTCCTCCTCCGGTGACTCCATGACTGAAATGTGAGAAATGAAGGAATTTGTCACGAGTGAATTAAACTCAGGTCCAGTGTGGCTGCAGGAGGGTCTGGAGGCTTCCTGGTGTGCTGGTCTGATGTGTGGGCTGCAAGACCACCTGTTCTTTTATTTTTATATAACTTTTTATTAACAACATATAAACGCAGAACACCACTACAGCTGGGGCTGCCAGCTCTCGCTTTTTTTATGCGACCTGTCAATCAGTCCAGTAGGCGTGTCAGCAAATGACCAATCGGCAACCTCAATCTGTCCTGAAGGTACACCCCCTTTCCTGCAAAGCTGGCTGCAGCCCATCAGGGTGTACGCTCGAGTATGAAGTCTCTACCGTCTGCGGACAGTGCATGCAGTGTCCGTGTGGCTCACGGAGTACACACAGTGCGTTTGAGTATGTGGGAGCCTTTACTGTGTGTCGGGTCGTGATACGTGCTGCTACCTGGATCCTCTGACTCACTGCCCTGCCTTCATTGAACAGTTTCTGTTGGCCTCTGGCTAGCCTGTACGCTAACTGCAGATTGTGGTGACTTGGTTCATAAGAAACACAAAACATTGATCCCATCACAGCATTAATGTTGGTATTCATAATACATTATTGATATCTGATCGATCCACACACCATTACTACTAATTGTAAGCTGGACAATTTGCTGCTAGCAGCTGCCAGCTGATCTCGGCTTGTGCACACATGCTGGCACCTAAGCATTGGTCCTGCTGGTGAAATGATGATTGTAACAGTGGTATATTCTCAGATCCTCTTGCTTCTCCCTGGATCAGTTGTCAGTATCAGTGTAATGTACCTGATTGAGTGCTCCCACCCCAGCTCAGGTATTTCTATCTTTAAAAATATTTCACCTTCACAGAAATCACACTACGGTTTTGTTAATCAGAACAATGTCGCTGTGATACCTCTGCTGCTATCAGGCAATGTTCAACCTAATCCAGGCCCTGCTCTGAACATCGTTGGTACTCTTCAGATGTAGGTCAGGTTTAGACATGATTTGTTTAAACGTCAGGAGCCTGCAGCCAAAATTACACTCTGTAAAAATGTGGGTTCATTCAACAAAATTTTTTTTTCCCCTCATCCTAATCCTGGCTCTGCAAATCAGTGTCTGAAGCAGACATTGCTTTAATGAGTATAATTTTGATGTGATCGCTCTAGAAAAGATGAAGAAGCTTGAACTCATTGCTCTGAAACTGGACTGAACAGTCTCTTACAGTAGAAGTTTTACAGGAGCTCTCTGGCATCTTTTGTTGATGGCTCAAACACAGTTGATAGTTTAAACCTCGATTGGTTGACATCATCATCTGATGGACTAAAATCTGTCTGCTAATTAATTTGTCGACCCACCTTAATGCTAAAAACCCAGCAAAATAATCTTTACTGGAACTTGACCTACTTTTAACAAATGTCTCACGACTACAGTAACACGGGTGTTTGCAAATGGTGATCGTTGCAACTTGCAACATTGCAGCAATAAGAAGTACCAAAGATTTAAAGTCTAAATCTAGTATTCTAATTTAGAGATTTAAAAACATTTTGTGAGCAGTCTTTGCTGCATGATGTGTCTGTTTTAAGTGGAGCAGGCTTTATTTAATTGATGGTGTAATGCTGGCATTGGACTGGATTTCATTGTATAATCAACACAGTGTGACCTGGAGGGGCTGACTGCAAGGAACAGCCTCTCTGATCTGAACCTGAGCGGTGTTCTGTTGTTGGACTTCTGTGCTAGTCATAGTTTGTCCATCACAAACACCATGTTCAAACATAAGGGTGTCTCATAAGTGCACTTGGCACCAGGACGTTCTAGGTCATAGATCAGTGGTTGACTTTGTAGTCGTGTCATCTGATTTGCGGCCATTTGTTTTGGACACTCGGGTGAAGAGAGGAGCTGAGCTGTCAACTGATCACCACCTGGTAATGAGTTGGATCAGATGGTGGGGGAAGATGCCGGACTGACCCGGTAGAGCCAAACATGTAGTGAAGGTTTGTGGGAAAGCCTGGCAGAAGAACCTGTCGGAGAGATCTGCAACTCACACCTCCATGAGAGCTTTAACCACATCCCAGCTGAGGTGGGGGACATTGAGTCTAGTGGGCCATGTTCCACACCTCACTTGCTCAAGTGGCTGTCTGAGCTGTGGCCGCAAGGTTGTTGGTGCTTCTCACAGTGGCCATCCTTAAACTCGGTGGTGGACACCTCGGGTTAGGGAGGCTGTCAAGATGAAGAAGGAGTCCTATTGGACTTTGTTGAATGGTGGGACTCCAAGGCAGCTGAGGAGTACTGGAGGGCCAAGTGGTCCACAGCCTTAGCTGTTGCTGAGGCAAAAGCTCAGACATGGAGGAGTTTGGTGAGACCTTGGATAGACAGTCTCAGTCGGCTCCAAGGAGATTCTGTCAAACCATCAGGTGGCTGAGGAGGGGAAAGCAGCACGTTACTTAACACTGTGTTCAGTGAAGGTGGGGTGCTGTTGACCTCAAGCAGTGATGTCATCACTTAGTAGAAGGAATACTTCTCGGACCTTCTCAGTCCCACCAGCACGTCTTCCATGGAGGAAGCTGAGTTGGGGGACTTCGGAGTTGGTCTGTAAGTTACAAGGCCATGGGCTTAGTTCCGTCTTATTTGTGCACTTTTCTAGATTTAGGAGTCACGATGCCTTACCCTCTTAACAATGTTGTCTAACAGTTCCTCGTGTCAGAACTGAATGAGGGAGGAGATCATTCAGCTCTGCTGTTCCGTCAGTGTGGGACACCCTAAGACTGAATCTGCCAGAACTCATTAGTTTTGGAGCTTTTTTATTCAGTTCTAAAAGACAGAGGTGGTGAAACGTTTGAGCGTTGTGTGTTTTTATCCACTGGCTTTGTTTAAGTTCATGGTTAAAGTCACTGTTGTGCTGCTCTTGACCTTCTAAACCAGTTATGTAGGTAAAATTGTTTGTTTCATTTTTAATGGTTTTATGATGTTTGCTACGGACCTGGTCAGGTCGAGATAAGAAATGTTGATCTCAATG
>JBBPBX010002237.1:43498-92761 GCA_038048925.1 Garcialebias charrua | reverse complement strand
AAAAGCTTTCAGTGTGTAACTTTTATTATTTTGTATTTTAGTATGTAGCATCTTTATTTCAATTGCATTTTTATTTCACTTGTTCAAAAAAGCTTTCTGTGTGTAACTTTTATTACTTGTGTTATTTTAGTATGTAGCATTTTTTATTTCCATTGCCTTCTTTTATCGCTGTGGTTTCTTATTCTATTTTCATTGATCTATTGTTCCCGTTTATTCTTCTTTTTATCCTGTTAAGCACCTTGGTCAATGCAAGGCATTGTGGAAGGTGCTATACAAATAAAGTTTATTATTATTATTATTATAACTGTAATACACAAACTACATCACAAAATGAATAATTCTACTTAATTTATCTAGCTGTAATACACAAACTACATCACAAAATGAATAATTCTACTTAATTTTTCTAACTGTAATACACAAACTACATCATTCTAACTGTAATAAACAATAAGAAAATGAATAATTTAACTTAATTTTTCTAACTGTAATACACAAACTACATCACAAAAATGAATAATTCTATTTAATTTTTCTAACTGTAATACACAACACACTAAGCTACATCATCAGTCAACATACGTGTAATACACAAACACATTACATCATATATAGATTTTGAGCAAGTCCTTTTTGACCTTTTTCTTAAATGTATACATTGATTTTGCATTTTTAACATCACTCTCCAGAGCATTCCACAATCGAACTCCCTGAATTGAGGTAGACCGTCCCTTTAAGCTGGTTCTGAATTGTGGTTTGATGAATATCTCTGTCCCTTTGAGATTGTAATAACTTTGTCTTTTTATAAAATTTCTTTGGATATTTAAAGGTAATGTGTTATTATGAGCCCTATACATAACTGATAAAATACTATATTCTACCAATTCCTGGAATTTCAATAAATTTAGCTGAAGAAACAAGGTGTTTGATGGGTGACTGAAATGTTTTCTGGTGATTACTCTTACAGCTCTCTTTTGTAAAATAAAAACAGGCTTTGTAATTGTTTTGCACGCTTTTCCCCAAACCTCAATACAATAGATTAAACGTGGAACAATGATTGTGTTATACAACATATACAGAGCTTTATCAATTAAAAAATCCCTGACTTTATACAGTACTGCAATTGATCTAGCTATTTTTGTTTTAATGGAATTTACATGATGTTTCCATGTCAGTTTGTCATCAATGATGACACCCAGAAACTTCACTTCACTCACTTTACAGATCACAACATCTTCAATTTCAAATGGATCGTCAACAATTATCTTTTTGTTACTGAATATCATGTAATTAGTTTTATCTAAATTCAAAGATAAATTTGTTTATTTTAAACCAAGTTTGTATTTTTATAAATTCTGTTTTCATCTAGTCCTTTGGTACATTAAGTAGTGCCACATTTTTGGCGAGCTAGCCAGGAGCTGTTTGATCAGTAATTAATAGAAAACATTTGCACAAACAAGTCTTGGGTCATATTCACCCATTCTATTTCCATCATGGAAGATTTTGAAACCCTTGGTCTAAAAATCCCTAATACAGTATTGATCGAGGGAGCTCCAGAGAACCCCGCTGATGAACTCATTGATTTTCTTGAACAGTATGGTGATATTATGCAGAAAACTACCATAGATTCACATGAATCAGAATTTGGTCAAATGTTAGTTGTTGAATATGTTTCTGGTTATCTTTAGCACGCTTATCTCCAATATTACCATATACATTTACATCAAGTGAGGGTGTTAAATTTCATATTGGAAGTTTATCTGAGATTTACGCCTTAAGCGTTGGTGGCTTAAAGACAAATAAGTATTTGGCAGATTTACAGGAAATTACTAAGATGTCTGGAAAAAATTATGCTGAAGTTCTCACAGAAGCGATGTCCCAGATACAGAAGTCTATTGCAGAGTTCTGTCCGGTGGTGCCAATGAAGAAAAAAGAGGAACAACTTGTGGATCAAGATAAAGCGCAGCAGCCATTAGCTCATGTTGCAACTCAACTCCCCTTTCCTCTGTCATCCCTTCCACAGTCAGCTCCTCTTCCATCCAGTTCTTCTGTCTTCACCGGACTGAAACGCAAGGCCAGGGGAAGCAGTCTACATCTATTCCTGCTGATGATCTTAGTCCTCCTGAGGTGCAACGTTACATTGTAAAGCATGTTGTCAGGAGTGGGGACAACTCTCTGCATATGCATACATCTCAAAGATTGAGAGCATTCTCTGGAAAAGCCCCCAGGCCGAGTCATGAGAAGACTATGACACATGGCGGTCGAGTGTTGATTTAGTTCTTCGAGATCCCTCTATGTCACAGTTGCAATGTACCAGACTAATTTGTGATAGTCTACTTCCACCCGCCTGTGATATAGTGAAACATTTGAGGCCTGATTCGTTGCCAGACGTATACATGCAACAACTTGATTGGAACTGTTCAAGATGGAGAGGAGTTGTATGTTAAATTCATGGATACTTATCAGGACAGTGGAGAAAAGCCATCTGTCTATTTGCAGCGTTTGCAGGTTGTGCTGCAGCATGCAGTAAAGAGAGGAGGTGTTTTGGAAAAGGACATGGATGCACGACTGTTGACTCAATTTTGCAGAGGATGTTGGGACAACAACCTAATATCAGAACTTCAACTTAAACAGAGAAAGAGTAACCCACCTTTGTTTGCTGAGTTCTTGTTGTTACTTAGAACTGAAGAGGACAGGGAAGCAGCAAAAAACCCTAAGGATGAAGCACCATTTGGGACCCACTAAACAGAAGGTTGCATCTCAGGTCCAGTTTGCACATACTGATCAGGAAACTAACCTGTGTATTGCTCTAAACAACATGACTACCGTAAACAGCTTTCACAACAGATGGCAGCGATACAGCAGCAGCTCACCGCTTTAACCGCAGGTCAAATTGGCACCAAGCTACCTTTTGCAGTAAAATATGCTCCATTTTTTTGCTGAAAAACCTACTTCAAAGCCTAATGCTAAAAACACAAGTTGTAAAATTCAGCATTTCTAGCTCTAAACCTGGGTTTTGTTTCCGTTGTGGGGAGGATGGCCATGTTAGGCCTCAATGTGATAATGAGCCCAATCCAGCATTGGTTAGTGCAAAGCAGAATTTTTTTTATGATAAACAGAAGAGACAGAGACTAAATCCCTCTTCTTCAGCACATTTAAACTAGTTCCAGTTCCTGTTGAGGGGCAAACAGGAACTGAGCTAGGCCAATTTTGTCCCACAAAGAGAGAGTCTGTTAAGTGTGCAAAGTTGCAGACAAAAACCAAAACTAACTTAGCAAAGGGGTTAATCGGATCCAGATGTACAACAGAAGTCAACATTGCTGGCTACAACTCTGTCTTCTGGATACCGGCTCTCAGGTCACTACAATTCCAGTTTCTTTCTTCAATGAGCATCTCTCAGGTCAACCAGTTCACTCATTAAATGATTTACTTCATGTTGAAGGGGCTGCAGGTCAACATGTTCCATATTTGGGTTATGTCGAAGTACCAATGACATTTCCAAAAGACTTCCTTGGGAGTGAATTAACAGTTGCAACCCTTGCTTTGGTTGTTCCTGATGTGAGACCTGGATTCCCAGCTTTCAGTACTAATTGGCATGAATACACTTAATTCTCTATGAGCAGTTTTGTTCTAGTGATTGTCCAATATTTCAACCTACCTCATATGGGTTTAGAACGGTTCTGCATCAGTTAATGCATCAGCAGAACTGTGACAATCATTTAGACGTTGTGACACTTTACAGCAAAACCCCTGTGCTTATTCCAGCTGGTTGCACAGTGGTGGTTGAGGGTTGTGCCAAGCTTTCTAGTGCAACCAGTCAATGTGCTGTTGTTTGGCACCCTGGTTCAGGTCTGCCGGGTGGTCTGGTTGTCATTAGTTGTCTGGTTGCACTTCAAGCTGGTTTACTCAATAGGGTCCCAGTTGCTATTTCCAATGAAACAAAGCAAACCATTTCCATACCAGCTTTAAGTGTCATTGCTGAACTGGAGGCCTATGCAGGTATCATCTCAGAGCACCATGTGACCAACCATATAGCTGATAAAACATCAACATTTGAACATCAATTTTGGTGAGTCACCAATACCATTAGAATGGAAAGAAAGAATTATAACCAAGTTAAATGCCATACCTGAAGTTTTTGTCCATCATGATTTAGATTTTGGTTGCACCAAGCAAGTGAAACATCACATTAATCTTCATGATAATACCCCGTTCAAACATCGTGCAAGACCGATTCATCCACAAGACATAGAGGCTGTTTGTAAGCATTTACGTGAACTTCTGGATGCTGGTGTTATCAGAGAATCTGAATCGCCTTTTTCTTCTCCAATTGTTGTTGAGAAGAAAAATGGAGACATTCGACTATGCATTGACTACCGTAAACTTAATTACAAACGGTCAAAGATACATATGCTTTGCCTAATTTGGAAGAATCATTTACAGCGCTTAGAGGATCAACATGGTTTTCAGTGCTAGATCTGAAATCTGGTTATTATCAGATCGAAATGAATGAAACAGATAAGGTAAGACTGCATTTGTCACCCCACTTGGGTTTTGGGAGTTTAATCGGATGCCTCAAGGGGTTACTAATGCACCATCAACATTTCAAAGATTGATGGAGAAATGTATGGGTGACTTGAGGTCTTGGTTTTTCTAGATGACTTGATCATATTTTCCAACAGTCTTGAAGAACATGAAAACCATCTATTGAGAGTTCTTAATCGCCTGAAAGAGTTTGGATTAAATACTTTCTCTGGAAAAATGTAAATTCTTCCAAACATATGTTAAATATTTAGGTCACATTGTTTCAGAGAAAGGGGTTGAGACAGACCCAGAAAAGATTTCCACAGTGAAATCCTGGCCAATTCCCACCAATTTGAAGACCTTGAGATCTTTTTTGGGATTTACTGGCTATTATAGGCGGTTCATAAAGGCATACGCTACTATTGCCAAGCCTCTTAACAATCTGACTCGTGAATATCCCCCAACTAACAAAATCTCAGGAGCACAATCTTCTAAGTGTTCACAGTTTGATCCAAAGCAACCTTTTGGTTCTTGATGGACTCCTGAGTGTCATCTGGCTTTTCATACCCTGATTGACAAACTTACCACTGCACCAGTTCTGGGGTTTGCTGATCCTGCATTACTTTACATCCTTCATACGGATGCCAGTACCACTGGACTGGGTGCTGCCCTGTACCAGGAACATGAAGGAAAGCTCAGGGTAATAGCCTATGCTAGCCGGGGTTTGTCAGCCAGCGAAAGTCATTATCCAGCTCATAAACTTGAATTCTTAGCACTGAAGTGGGGTGTAACAGAAAAAATACAAGATTATTTGTATGGAGCAGATTTTACAGTTGTCACTGACAGTAACCAATTTACTTATATCCTGACCTCAGCTAAGCTAGATGCTACCAGTCATCGTTGGCTGGCTGCACTTTCTACCTTCTCCTTTAAGTTACAGTATCAAGCAGGGAAACACAATCTGGACGCTGATGCCCTCTCTCGTCGTCCCTGTGGAGAATCTGTCACTGAGGAGGTTGTATATAAAGATCAGGAACTTATCTCTCAGTTCGTTCAACAACATCTTTCAGAAAGCAGTAACAATGAGATTTTACCTGAAGTGTTTGATGCAATTTGCCAAAGTCGTTTAGTTCGGACCCAAGTTGAAAGCCTTTTGGTTTAATTACTCTCCATCAGGGCAGATATAATTCCTGTGGACTATTCTGAAGAGGCACATGGACTTCCTGTTGTTCCTGCGATGTCTCATACTGACCTAAAAGAACATCAGAGAGCTGATACTAGTGTCAGGGAAGTTATCCATCAATTAGAGTCTGGTGAAAAGAATCCTCCAACAGTCAGGGATGAACTTTCTGAACTTCCTCTTTTCCTTAGAGAATTAACTAAACTGGAGATTATTGATGGCATTCTTTACAGAAAGTGGCATGAAAATGAGCAACATATACTGGTCCTTCCAGTAGACCTTCGTGAATCTGTTCTTTACAGTCTCCACAATGACATGGGCCACTTGGGAATAGAGCGAACCCTGGAACTTGTTAGAGCTCGATTCTATTGGCCGAGAATGGCTAAGGATGTGGAGCAGAAAATAAAAACATGTAGGCGTTGTGTTCATCGAAAGAGTCTGCCAGAGAGAGCTGTTCCATTAGTCAACATTCGGACTTCACGTCCATTGGAGCTCATTTGTATGGATTTCCTCAGTCTTGAGCCTGATACTAGCAATACCAAAGATAAAGACATTCTTGTGCTGACAGATCATTTCACCTAGTTTGCCATTGCCATTCTAACGCCAAATCAAAAAGCAAGAACGGTCGCCAAATGTCTTTTGGACAATTTTACTGTCCATTTTGGAATACCAGAAAGCCTACATACAGATCAAGGTCTGGATTTTGAGTCCAAACTAATAAGAGAGCTGTGTGCTATGACAGGAATCCAGAAGTGTCATACAACACCATATCATCCCAGAGGGAACCCTGTAGAAAGGTTTAATCGTACACTGCTAGCAATGTTAGGAACTCTTGAACCAAACCAAAAATCAAAATGGAAAGAGTATGTTAGACCTCTCGTTCATGCGTACAGTTGTACCAGAAATGAAATGACGGGATATACTCCTTATGAACTTATGTTTGGACGCTGTCCTCGACTCCCAATTGATCTTGCTTTTGGTCTTCCTGTTTGTGAAGAGAAATGTCCATCACATTCACAGTATGTACAGAACCTGAAGTCACGGCTGAGAGAGAGTTATCAAATGGCATCAACCAACTCTGCCAGAAGTGCTGAAAGAAACAAGATTCGGTTTGATCAGCGGGTTCTACCATCCAAACTGGAGGTTGGAGATCGAGTGCTTGTGCAAAATGTGAGACTCAAAGGTAAACACAAACTCTGTGACAAATGGGAACACGATGTCTTTGTGGTGGTGAAGCGTGCTGGCGATCTTCCTGTTTATACCGTAAAACCAGAGTGTAAAAATGGCCCAATACGCACCCTCCATAGAGACCTTCTTCCATGTGACTTTCTCCCCATGACAGAGGTTGAAAGACCAACTAAGGCAGTTCCAGTTACAAAACCCCAGACACGTCAACAAACCAAGAAAAGGCAAGAATCTCCTGATGGCTATGCAGAAGATGAGGACAGTGAGCAGGAAGAGGTTCTACCTTATTTGGTTCCTCCTCCAGTAAAGTTTATGGTGGAGCGAACACTCAGGGAGTCATCATCTCCTAATGTAGGGAACTCTGTTGTTTCAACGACCTCTCCAGTGACAAAACAATCTGTTGAGATTCTTTCAGATTCTGAGAGTGTGAAGTCAGTTGTTGGAATGGAATCGGTTGATCCAGAAACTTGTGTTGAAGAGCAAACTGATGTCTGCAGATCAAGTTCCACCTCATTCTGATGAATTACTTGATCCCCGGAGCCAAGTTGGAGAAATTGTTCCTGTTCCTGAATTTGTGATTACTTTGATTAGATCACCTACCTTTGATGGCGTAAATCAAGTTAATGACATCCCTCTACAACATCCTATACGTCATAGAGTGGCGCCTGAACGATTTCGATAACCTACTTTAGGCAATCTGCTTATTTCAGTTGTTCTGACTTTATTGCACAGTTTGTCTGATGCTTTAGACTTGACACCCACCACTTCTAGTGCTGTTCAAATTGTCTAATGTTTACATGTCACGGGACGTGCATGATTTAAGGGGGGGAGGGTGTAACCCAGGGTAAAACTCAAATGCCCTTAATGGTGAAATTGCCGTTAATCCCGCCTCTGCTGCTCCATTGGTTAGAGTGACAGTCAGTCACACAGTGCATTCAGCCAATCATCCACACCTGAGGTGGTTATTCAGGCCTGCTCCTATCACGATTTGGTTCCAGTGGAGCACGCAGACCCAGAATGCAGGCGGAACAGGACTCAGAGACAAAGTGTAAAATAATAAACACTTTAATAATCAAAACAATAAACTGACGGTGCAGTAACTTACAAAAACGAGGTGAAAACGATTAGTGGCTCCACCAGACATCAGGGAAGTATGATTATGACCCGGCAAACATAAAGGGTAGAATGCAAACTTAAATACAGACAGAACTAATTACCTAAACAACAAACACCTGTGATGTAGGAATGGCAACCGACCAGTCGAGGGAGCCATCCTGACAGTACCCCCTCCCACAGACGACCCATGGCGTCCCAAAAGAAAAAACCCAAAAGAACAAGGGCGGGCGGAGGGAGGTAACAGGCACCATCAGCCAGATTTGGAGGACTTCCAGGAGGCCACCCATCACCACCAGCCAGATCCAGAGGACGGGCAGGAGACTGTCCATCATGCGGCGACACGTCGGGCGGGCGACCGGGAGACAGTCCATCGTGTGGCATCAAGTCCGGAGGACGTCCAGGAGGCCGCCCATCACCACCAGCCTGATCCGGAGGACGTCCAGGAGGCCGTCCATCACAGGACGTCACGTCAGGCGGGCGACCGGGAGGCTGTCCATCATGTAGCGGCACGTCAGGCGGGCGACCAGAGTACTGTCCAACAAGAAACACAGCCCCAAGGTCAGGGAAGGCTGGGACATCACAGTCGGCCGGCAAGGCCGGTACACCATCTTCGTTGGCCGGTACACCATCTTCGTCAGCCGGTACACCATCTTCGTCAGCCGGTACACCATCTTCGTCGGTCGGAACACAGTCGTCGGCCGGAACACAGTCGTCGGCCGGAACACAGTCGTCGGCCGGAACACAATCGTCAGCCGGTACACCATCGTTGTCGGCCGGAACATCATTGTCGTCGGCCGGAACACCATCGTCGTTGGTCGGAACACAGTCGTCGGCCGGAACACAGTCGTCGGCCAGAACACAATCGTCGGCTGGAACACAGTCGTCGGCCGGTACTCTGCCGTCGTTGTCGTCAGGACCCCCGTCGTTGGGCGCCGAGATGTCGTTGGGCGCCGAGGTAGGCGGTGAGACGTCGTCGGGCACCGAGACGGGCGACGAGACGTCGTCGGACGCCGAGACAGGCAGCGAGACGTCGTCGGGCGCCAAGACGGCGAGGAGACGTCGTCGGGCGCCTTGGCGGGCGATGAGACGTCGTTGGGCGCCGAGGTGGGCAATGAGACGTCGTCGGGCGCCAAGGCGGGCAATAAGATGTCGTCGGGTGCCGAGGCGGGCGATGAGATTTCGTCGGGTGCCGAGGCGGGCGATGAGACGTCGTCAGGGGCCGAGGCGGGCATAGAGACGTCGTCGGGTGCCGAGGCGGGCATAGAGACATCGTTGGGCACCGAGACGGGCGGCAAGACGTCTGCAGTGCTGGGACCATCGTCGTCGGGACCCTCGTCTTTGGAACCCTCTGAGACGTCGTTGGGGCCCTCTGAGATGTCGGGACCCTCGTCTTTGGAACCCTCTGAGACATCATAAGGACCCTCTTTGTCGGGACCCTCTGAGACGTCGCTGAGGCCCTCTGAGTTGTCGGGACCCTCATATTTGGAACCCTCTGAGACGTCGTTGGGGCCCTCTTCCTCGGGACCCTCTGAGACGTCGTGGGGGCCCTCTTCGTCTGGACCCTCGTTGTCGTCAGGCGGTGAGACCTCAGGTGGTGAGACCCCAGGCGTTGAGACCCCGGCGTTGAGAGGACCTCTGGAGACTAAAGGACCTCCGTACCCAGGACCACCTCAGAAGCAGTGTCTGTGAAGAAAGAAGGAAAAAGAGAGACTGCTCCAGATGGACCTGGTTGGTCGGTGGCAAGTGCAGAACCCAACATAGCAGAAACTGGAACCCTCCTGGGTGTTGGCACAGGATGCACCAGTTTTGGAGCTTGCACAGGTCTTAGTCTGGGTGCTGGCACAGGAGGAGCTGCTGCTGCTGCTGAGAGTTGTAGGTGTCTGTGTACTCATGGTTGCAGCTGCTGGCGAGTTCAGACGTTCAGCTGTGGGTGAGCCGCTCTGACGTTCAACTGTGTGACGTTCAGCTGTGGGACGTTCAGCTATGGGACGTTCAGCTGTGGGACGTTCAGCTGTGGGAAGTTCAGCTGTGGGACGTTCAGCTGTGTGACGTTCAGCTGTGGGTGAGTTGGGAGGCGGACCTGGCTGAACGCGTGCAAGGAGCAGTGAGCATAACAGCTCTCCTTCCACGCCTGCTCGAACAGCTGCCACGTCCCCAGCGAGTCGTCTCTGTTGTCAACTCCAGTACATGAGGAAATGATTCCTTCGGCAGCGATAAATCTTTCCCACCAAACACTGGAGCTGCAGACTTCCTCCCCCTTCTCGGCAGGAGCGCACAAAATACTGGAGCTGCAGACTTCCTCCCCCTTCACGGCAGGAGCGCAGGGGCGCGTGAAGCCTGGTTTATGGTTGACGCGTCGCATAGGGCGCGAGGGTGCGCGCGCCAAAAGTTACGCAATATCACCATCCCCGCCCCTGCGCGTCGGTTTGGCACGTGTCGTGCACCTCTGATTTTTTGAAACTCCGTAAGGCTAGTGCGCACGCCGTGGACGTTACTTTGATTGACAGGTCGAGTCGGGACCTCACCCGACAACCTTCACACTCTTCACGCCGGAGCCTGCAGCTGTCTGCGCCGCTGTGGTCGTGGAGACGGCATCGCGACGCATGGCGGAATGTTTTGTATGTGACAAAAATGTATTAAATTCCCCTTCTTCATCTGGACTTTTTTTTTTTTGCCAAAAGTCACGTGATCGCTTCCTCCTCCGCTCCATGCATTAAAACCGCAAGACACAATAACTGTTGTTCTATTATGATTTACTCTTCTAATAATGACAACAGTTCAGCACGCGAATGGAAAGCCATTTTTTGTTGTTGTGTGATTTCAAACAGTTATTATTCCATGGTAGATTTCTTCTTCTACACACTTTCTTGCAACATATGCACAGGTTTTAGAGGGTACTGCCACCTGCTGGTCAGTAAAAGAACAGCACTTTGCCATGCGCCGCTGTGTGACACTGTAAACGCATGAAGCCGCACGGCTGAGTGCGCGTAACGCGCGCGTTCCAGCTTGCGGATCAAAGTGCGACTATAACTGAGTCTTAACACCCACAACCTCAGCAACAGGAGCAGATAGGCGCGCGGCGTCCTCCTTCAGAGAAAGTCCCTCTTCAGTCCCGTCAGAACCGTTGTCAGCCGGCCGGCACATGGGCTGACACATGCCCCCCTCCCCCTTTGAAAATTTTCCCGGCTTTTCTGACAGCCGGCGTGGAGAGTTTGACGGTGGGCGGGGCTGGAACCCGGAAATGTCCACTCGTTCAGTCCGGCGGCGACGTGGGCTGAGAGCCGGTACCGGATCTGCCCAAAACCCATCTGGGTCTGAGTCCTCGTCCGAGTCGGACCACATCGAACTGAGTGTTGGAACGGAGGGAGGAGACGGCCAAAGAGCTGTGTGGCCGCCTCTGAGCTTCCTCCGTTCTTCCTCTTCAACCAGAAGCGGGGATGAGAGATCTCCACCTCCGGGCTGTAGTCCCTCCAGCCGGTCTCTGCACGAAAACCGTACATGTGAATGACGGTCAGCTCGTCCTGACCCAGGACCGCGTCCGGCAACCGCTGAGCGGGTCGGCTGTTCCGCCTACGGGTCTTGCGATTTCGTGGCCGGGTCATACTGTCACGATTTGGTTCCAGTGGAGCACGCAGACCCAGAATGCAGGCGGAACAGGACTCAGAGACAAAGTGTAAAATAATAAACACTTTAATAATCAAAACAATGGGCCTCATGCAAGAACATGTTCGTATTTTTATCCTAAATTTCTCCTACTTTAGTTCGTACGAAGCGTTCGTACGAACATGCCACGTCAGATTCAACAAACTCTTCTATCCTCAGGAAAAGTGTGTATGTGAGCTGCGTAAATATGATGAATCCCACCTGTTCTATCCACATGCTCGTGCACGCGGAGAGGTTAATTACATAATTCCCACCCCTCAAAACACCATATAAGGCTAAGATTCCTGCCTCAGAGCGCAGGAAGTGTCCATTCATTCAAAATCGAGAAGTAAAAAGAAGAACTTTACACGTTCGGAGATTGAAGTTCTGCTCTCAGTCGCGCTGTCGCGCACCGCTACCCCCCCCGCAAGTGTCGGATGTGTTTTTGAACAAAAGCATTTTAAAATGTCTCGAAACTACAGTTAACTTCATATTAATATTAGTGCATGTTGTGTCTCCCGTGGGTCGTACAGTATCAGAAATCAAGAATAAATGGTTTGATCTGAAAATGGCTTCAAGAAAACGTCTCGCCGCAGCACGGTGCTCTATGACAGGAGGTGGTCAAGGAAAAGTCTGCGCTACCGAGATGGATGGAAAAATAAATGCCATGCGCACCTTGCGCAAGACGCGTGCCGCGCGTGGGGGGCGCACGGTGGTCGACGTGGGGCACGGGGGGGGGGCCCGGGCGCCACGCGCGGGGGGCGCACGGTGGTCGGCGTGGGGCACGGGGGGGTTTGAAGCCGCTTTATTTTAATTTAACCAATTTGTGTCGTTGCATTTAATTTTTTTAAACTCAGAATATTTTCTAAATAACGAAATATGAAGTTATTAGTGAAGGAAATCCGTCTGGATGACAGCAGACCGACTGCTTGTAAAATATACGACAGCTCTGGACCACACGTAAATTTTGTTCGTATCTGAAAAAAATCTTAGGATACGAAAACATTGTTGAATGCCACAAATGATCCTAAATCGCTCGTACGCACAGTTTAAGAACAAATCTGTGCGTATGAACGGTTTGTGCATGAGGCCCAAACTGACGGTGCAGTAACTTACAAAAACGAGGTGAAAACAATTGGTGGCTCCACCAGACATCAGGGAGGTATGATTGTGACCCGGCAAAAACAAAGGGCAGAATGCAAACTTAAATACAGACAGAACTAATTACTAAAACAACAAACACCTGTGATGTAGGGATGGCAACCGACCAGCCGAGGGAGCCATCCTGACAGCTCCAGCTTTCCCAGTCAGGTGTGAAGGGGAGAGCTGGAGACAAGGGAGCTACAGGTTTGTGCTTTCAATCTGTTTATCTCTTCGTTTATATTCAATTTTGTTTATGTTTATGTTTATTAAATTTGTTCATTTTTTTTACAAAAGAAACAATACAAGACAATCTCATAAATGATAATGTACAAAATATTTAAAAAAATGAAAGGTAGCAGAAAGAAGAATAAATCTTATTATATCTGCCCCTTACTTCCAACAATCAGATTAAACAATAATAATCAACCATGTAAACAATAATAATCTTCAACCAACTTTTTCCAACAATCAGATTAAACAATAATAATCTTTAAAAATCATGTAGATCTGAACACCCAGTGAACTTGGAGCCATCAAGTTGTCATGCACTGAATTATATATGGAATTGGTGAGTAGTGAATACAATGGTTTTTATTTGTTTAGCATGTTGATGGTCAGAGTCAGAGTCAGAGAGTCTTTATTGTCATTTGCACCGCATGTAGTACATGTGATGAAAACGAGATTATGTACACAGGGTCCCAGTTACATCCAACAACAAATGCAAGAGAAAAACAGTAATAACATCTAGGATTAACTAAGAAAAACATCAACTAGTAATACACTAAGCC
Organism: Garcialebias charrua; assembly: GCA_038048925.1. Taxonomy (NCBI): domain Eukaryota; kingdom Metazoa; phylum Chordata; class Actinopteri; order Cyprinodontiformes; family Rivulidae; genus Garcialebias; species Garcialebias charrua. Next base: position 79,183 of record JBBPBX010002237.1, on the reverse strand, counting down.
CTAATGTAGTAGAAAAACATCATTATAAACAGCAGCACGAACACGAGTCTGTATGAGCAGATGGTCACAGATGAACACAGCAACAAGAAAACAGATCAGCATCAGCATGATGTGATATTTTGCAGTGATCATTCTTATTGTTTATTTATTCATGAGTCTAACAGCCTCAGGGTAGAAGCTGTTCCTCAGTCTAGTGGTTCTACATTTGATGCTCCTCAACCTCCGTCCTGAGGGGAGTGGGGCAAAGAGTGAGTGTGCTGGGTGAGTGAGGTCTTTCATGATGCAGGTGGCTCTTTTCCTGCATCTGGAGGTGTAAATGTCTGTGATGGTGGGGAGACTGACTCCAACAGACTTCTGTGCAGCCTTCACCACTCTCTGTAGAGCTTTCCTCTCTGCAACTGTGCAGCCTCCATGCCACACGTTGATGCTGGAGCACAGGATGCTCTCCACTGCACACCTGTAGAAGGAGGTGAGAACTGGGCTGCTCAGACCAGCTCGTCTCAGCCGTCTGAGGAAGTAGAGTCTCTGATGACCTTTCTTGATCAGGCTGGTGGTGTTGTTGCTCCAGCTGAGGTTATCATTCAAGTGTACACCCAAGTATTTGTAGCTGGAGACCACCTCCACCGCAGATCCACCTATGTTCAGTGGGGCGTGGGTGTGTTTGTTCCTTCTGAAGTCCACAATCATCTCCTTTGTCTTCTTCACATTCATGTGAAGATTATTCTCTTTGCACCAGCTCTCCAGGTGTTCCACCTCCTGTCTGTAGCTGGACTCATCATTGTTTGTGATGCATCCCACCACCGCTGTATCATCTGCAAACTTAACAATATGACAGCCTGGATGTGTGGCTGTACAATCATATGTGAGCAGAGTGAACAGAAGAGGGCTCAGCACACATCCTTGAGGAGAGCCAGTGCTGAGGGTAATGGTGGAGGAGGAGAAGTTGTGGATCTTCACGGACTGTGGTCTGTTTGTTAAGAAGTCTAGTACCCAGTTACAAACGGAGGGGCTTGGTGGTGGTCAATGCTAACTTTGCTCATCAATTGTAACATGAACTAACTCCTTGAATTCAAAATATGTATTTAAGATAATGAGAGAAATGCTGAAACCTTTATTTTGTTTTAAAGATTTGATTGTGGATAATATTGCATTTATTTCTGTATGAAAGTCTAGTTAACTAGCAGGCACTGGTCCTGTTAATTTCAATACAGGCCAGGTGCCCCTTTTTAGGGTTAAAGGATGGCGAGCTTCTGACAACTGGCTGGGCCCAGGAGAACCTAAAATTCCCTCCATACTGGTCTGGTAAGAGGCTGATGGTCTGTAGTATTTCCCCTCCATCTCATCATATAGACACACAATCAATTAGTCATCAATTGGAAATAAACCGCGCTTGGACATCTTCACCTCAAATATCTGGACAAATCAAACCAATGGACTTTCCACAAGTGTGTCTGTCAGACGTTGTGCTGACCGGAGAAATTTAGGACTTTTGTACACATTAATAAGGAAGACCTACTGCAGTACTGTGTATATATATTTTGTATTTATTTTTTGGATCCTATGTATGTTTTGTGTGTTGTTTACTTAATTTTCTCTTTTTAAATACACTGTATTGAAAACTGTTATTCTTTGTATTGTTTTCATTGATTACTGACAACAGCTCCAGTAGATGAGTTTAGTCTTCTGAATATTATATGCCATCTAGTCCTTTGGTACATTAAGTAGTGCTACACTTACAAATTGACTAGTTAACTAGTAAGGCCAAATTTAAATGTCCTGACTAGTGAATTTTTTAAGGCACACTAGTTACTGTGAAATCCCCACTTTTTTAAATTTATTTGCTCATTAGTTCACAAGTCAAAGCTTTTTTTGTAGTTACTACTTAACTAGTGAACCTACAGAACAGCCAGATTAGTGTACTAGTGAAACTGTAAGACACATTAATTCATACAAGTCGATTTGCTGATACTTTTAGTGTGCACCAGTGAACTACCAAAGTCAAAATGCTCACTAATTCACTAGTTGAAGCTTGTTAGACCCTAGTGCACTAACAATGTGTCAACAAGCCTGAAAGTTGTGTTATCAAATTTTTTACAAGTTTCAAAGTGTCACAATTTGTTTGAGTGAAAATGTTTCTGTTTTATGATTAACTGAAGACGAGACTTTTATGCTGAACTCCATTCACACAGAACATGACTAATCTTCCCCATCTACTTCCTGTAATTTGTCATATTTTCTACATCTATTTTCTGTCGTACCACTGTCTGTGAAAGAAACAAGAAATCAAGTTATTGACCTATTTATTACCAAAAGAGACATTTTTGCAACTGTAAAGTTTACAAGCCTGTACACTCTATAGTCTGAAGCATAGAAGAACAAACTAATTGCAAACACATGACAATCAAATTTCTTAATTTTATATGAACTAAATAAAACAAACGTGCACTATTTGATATTTAAAACAGAAAAACTAGTTGTTCTGCTCAGCTCTGACACCACGGAGCGAGTCTGGAGGGCAGAACGCACATCTGTTGGCTCCTCACTACCTCACACCCACAGAATCACACTGGCAGGAAATGCAGACCGTGAACCGTGAGTGACAGTGGCTGCTGGTGTGAACAGTCAGACACAACCACTGCAAACCATTAAAAAAAACATGTGAGCCTGGTGCACCTGCAGTAGTTGAACAACATCCTCAACATATATACAGTACTCTGAATGTACACATACAATATTATTGCTTTATATTGTCTTGGTGTCAACCCTGTTTGGCTCATGACTGGACATAATTTAGAAAACTCTTAGAAATTAATTTCTCTCATACTCAACAAAATTTGGAGCCAGCCCCGTTCCAAGTTGGCACAGCTAATCAACCTCAGCTAATGACATTGCTATTAGTCAATGAATTTGACAGATGTTGAGCTGGTTTTGGTGTGATTGTAGCTGAGACTCATCCTCAACACATACTCTGAGCATTCACACGTCTCACTTAATCTTAATATTGTAGTATAGATTAATTTTCACTACATTGTTTGACCTGAACAGCAATAACTCAGGCCCTTCTCAGCATAAGATAATCATTCATTTAAATAATGCTAGTCATTTTTTCCACTTTTCATATTTGTTTATATGCAAATACGGAAAGGTCACAGTGTCGCATTGTAGCCCAGTTGGTTCTCTGTTGAGACGGCACATTTCTTCTTTATTTTAATACCTTTTGTCATTTGCCTTCCTCCTGTCATGGTTAACAAAGGAGGAACAGGAACTCACGATTACTGTCAGTATTGTCTTTAGTTCCCCCAAAATCATGGCAGATCATGTGGAACACAGTTTGTCATTGTTATATTTTCCCTAATTTACTGAACTTAAAGTTTGCAGAAAATAGCTGTTAGCAAGTTACAACTCTGTAGTTCTCACAACCGATTGACTTATCTTATTTTTTTCTTTTCTTTAGCCAGTGTGGCTCCAGGCTGTGAACTGCTTGTTCCCTGCTCAAGTTCAGCATTTTGCTTTGGTGTAAAACCTCACCAATGTGTGAACTGTGAGATTTTCATGAGCTCCAGAGACTAAAACCGTGAAATAAGGGATAAACAAATTTAATCAACTATCAGAAATTTAACTGTCATGGAGAAGACAGCTCTGATCAGTGGTTTTCTATAGAATATATATTTTTAATTTTAAATATGCTCTACTAGGTTAACTAGGTAGATTGGCTCTGAATTTAGCCACAAACTTAAACGTAAAAAATAAATACACACACGTAAATCCTAGAGCTATTACGTTTTACAGCATCTCTATCATGTAACTAAATATCTCCAAATTCTTTTTATTCCTGTTTCTGATTGGTGTTTATAAAAACATATTGGCAAGCTGCACCCAAACATCATGTGCATGCTGATTGTATCCTTTAGCTGCATCATGATTGCCCTAACAGTAACAGAAAGAAGCAGGTGATTATGATCAGGTGTGGGTTTCCCGGAAGTTCCAGTGAATTTGAATTGCTGTGAAAATAACATTTCAAACTCGAGTCGAACACAAACTACAGATAGAGTCTTGGTTGTGGCTCTCATAAAACGTTGACCTCGGAATATATGATATCATCACGCGTTGATTTGGGCCTTTCTACGATGGATGAAGAAGAATCTCTGGATTGTTTTAGCTTGACTTGAGAGTAGGCTACTTCCTGTGAGCAAGAAAGTGCAACACTGTTGGTGCATTATCATCATCACCATCATCACCTCATCCTCTTCTTACAATTACAAGTTTCATTTAGGTTTACAAGACAAGAAAAAAAAAACTTTATTTGGCTTTAAACTCACCTGCTCTTTCACAATAAAAGATGGTTGGTTTACACTTGCCGGTCGACCAGATGTGTCTAAAAGCGAGGGGAAAGAAAGAAAGCTAATTTAAGGGAACTGATTGCAAAGATGAACTCATCAAGTATGATAGACTGTTAGAGTGAGAGCAGATGTGCGTTTTCACCAATAAGGACTTGAAATCTGCTGGCAGAGTTTCTTCTATGACACAAAGCCAAAAAGTTTGGATTAGATTTCTAAAACTAACTAAAACTTACAACACATAAAAGACTAGAAACAGCTAAACAACAAAACAGGTGCTTCAGACCAGAAAAAAAATCTGAGTACAGTATAAGGAAATTGTCACAAGACAGGTCAAAATATCTTGTGGTTAATATTACGTAGTGGATTTTCCTAAAATTGTCTTTATGCAGAAACAGGTGAAATAAAAGTAAATTCACTACAATGGTCTTTAAATTTGTTTATTTTAATAAACAGACATGACTGGATGTTACACAAGCCTGCAGGAGGGATGTAAATGACAAAAAGCCCAATCCAGCTTTATAACTCCCCTTCATGTGACAAGACACAAAAGTGGGTCAGAAAGACATTGAGCTCTGTGTTGTTTGATAACTGGGCTGATTGTCTTATATACTCCTGTTCCAGTCAGCTCAAACACAAACCTAGACAAGACCCATCAATTATGAGATGTTTCACCCGCTTCGGATGTTATCAACCATAAAATGGGCGCTATCATCTGTTATCACCCCCATTCGTAGCGGTCAGAAGGCCCCTACTGTACCTACTAGTAGGTTTAAAGGTACGTTGTCACCAAAGGTGGGCGAATAAACGCTAGGGAGCGCTAAAGCGCTATTCCGCTTACAGTGGACCTAAACTTTTTGTCAGCGTTTTTGTGAATTGACTAACTTTTATAATTCATAAGCGGATTTGTGCTATTTTTATTTAAAATGCAGTACCGCTAATAACTAATTATCTATCAGTAAAAACCAATAAACTTATTTACAAGCTCTATGCTGCTTGTTTTACCTTTTTCCCCACCGTAAACAGCAGAGAGGAGGAAGGGTTGGAGGGGGGAGGGAGGGTTGGAGGGGGGAGGGAGCAGAGGGGGGGATCTACCATGTAGGTAAATGCCTGGGGATCCCATCAGCATGAGGCCCCGGCCCCGCCGCGCCCCGGCCAGTCACCTAATTCCTAACATTGGGCCTCATGCACAAACCGTTCGTACGCACAGATATGTGCTTATCCTGTGCGTACGAGCGATTAAGGATCATTTGTGGCATCCAACAATGTTTTCGTATCCTAAGATTTTTTTCAGATACGAACAAAATGTACGTGTGGTCTGGACCTGTCGTATATTTTACGAGCAGTCGGTCCGCCGTTATCCAGATGGATTTCCATCACTAATCACTTATATTTCGTTATTTAGAAAATATTCTGAGTTTAAAAAGAATTAAATGCAACGACACAAATTTGTTAAATTAAAAGAAAGCGGCTTCAAACCCCCCCCCCGCGCCCCACTCGACCACCGTGCGCCCCCGCGCGTGGTGTGGCACACGCCCCCCCACCCCGTGCCAACAGTGGGCACGGGGTCCCCCCGCGCCAGTGTCGGCATGCCCCCCCCCACGCCGCGCGACTGTCGAGCAGACACACACACACGCACACACACACACACACAGCACCGCAGAGAGAGGGGAGAACAAAGCGAAACCAGCTTATTCATTCGTTTCATGTCATTTTTTATTTAAGCTGCCTGTTGACTGCGGGCGCACTGTCATCTGAGTGTGGATCATCGCGCGTCTTGCAGTAAGTCTGCTCCATCTCGCAGACTGTCCACCTGTCGTGCTGCGGCGAGACGTTTGTTTGAAGCCATTTTCAGATCAAACCATTTATTCTTGATTTCTGATACTGTACGACCCACGGGACACACAGTATATGCACTACAATATTAATATGAGGTTAACTGTAGTTTCGAGACATTTTAAAATGCCTCTGTTCAAAAACACATCCGACACTTGCGGGGGGGTGGGGGGGGCAGCGGTGCGCTCTTCTGAATAAGTGAAACTAAATGTAACACAGTACACTACAATTAGAGATATTTGACCATCCGACACCTGCGGGGGGTGGGGGGTGGGGGGTAGCCACAGCGCCACTGAGAGCAGAACTCCGAACGCGTGAAGTTCTCCTTTGAGATTGAATGAATGGACACTTCCTGCTGTCAGAAGGCAGGAAGCGTGGCCTTATATGGTGTTTTGAGGGGTGGAAAGTATGTAAATTACCTTCCCGCGAGCACGCGCAGGTGAGTAGAGCAGGTGGAATTCATCACCTTTAAGCAGCCCGTTTACACGCTTTTCCTGTGGATAGAAGACTTTGTTGGTTCTGACGTGGCATGTTCGTACGAACGCTTCGTACGAACAAAAGTAGTAGAAATTTAGGATAAGAATAAGAACATTTTCGTGCATGAGGGCCATTGATCCTGCTTGTTAATCTACATTTAACATAAAAATAATTATAGTTACGATGAAAACAATCATTAAATAAGCAATTTAAAAAACGGTTGATTTCATTATCCCCCTACTAAAAATGGACTATTCCATCTCGACAGCTTCCGGGTTAGAGGTGAACTCAGGGGCTAATTCCGTGGCTAGCTGTTTGTGCTGGGTACTTGGACAAATCCTTAGAAAACGCCGCTGTTTCAAGCCAAATTAACGCGGCCGGAGGATTCTATTTTGTGTTCTGTGTACACCACGCGACGGTGAGTCGTTATTTTTATGTATTTTAATTACTTTTCATTAAATCTGTTGAGTACCTATAGACGCTAACTGTGTCTGCCGGTTGGTTGTGGGTTACTAATGGAAATCCTTAGAAAACCCAGCTGTTTCAAGCCAAATTAACGTGGCCGGAGGATTTTATTGTGCGTTTTGTGTCGACCATTCGACGGCGAGTCGTTAGTTTTATGTATTTGGGTTACTTTCATGTATAAATGCCGTGGCGACACACCCGTGTATTTGAGATTTAAACGTGGTTTTAGGGATTAAAAGATCATTCTATTTTTTGTTAATTTCGTGGCCGAATAGAATATATGTACGTAAAGTATTAAATAAATCCTTTGATTTTTGTAATTTCATCCTTTTAGGATCATTTTTGTTACATTTGGCAGTGTAGTGCAAATATTGATAACGCTGCCGGCTATATATAAAAAAATATATATATATAATATAGAAAATATATAAATAGCGGATTGGATTAGCTTCCCCTAATTTTCATAAGACATTTGTGCTTTTGAAATTGTGGACCTAAAAAAATTAATAAGCGTTTTAGAAATTGTGGAACTAATTTTTTAATTAGCGGTGCCCAGCTGTGGTTGTCACCGTTACAAGCGATGACAGCAGGCTCCGTCTTTAGCAAAGTCTTAAAGTCTCGACTAAAGACTCTGGGGATGTTTCATTCTGTTTTGATAAACAGGAGATGCATGCGTCATCATTATTCCACAACACCCTGAGCACAGTACTTTTCCACAGTGAAGACAGACACATAATATGAATTTATACTTAAGATAAAATATTATATTTGAGGTAAAACACAAAATTCTCTGTAACTGTAAGGCCATAAACAGGTTTAGGTCATATCTGGCAGACAGAACAATTGGCCTCATGCACGAACCGTTCGTACGCACAGATTTGTTCTTAAACTGTGCGTACGAGTGTTTTAGGATCATTTGTGGCATCCAACAATGTTTTCGTATCCTACGATATTCTTCAGATACGAACAAAATTTACGAGTGGTCCAGACCTGTCGTATAATTTAGGACCGTCAGTCTGCTGTCATCCAGACGGATCTTCTCCACGAATAACTTCATATTTCGTTATTTAGAAAATATTTTGGGTTTAAAAAAATCACGCACCATAATTATTCTTGACAATAGGTTATTCTGTTTGAATTAGAATTATAATTTTAAGTTTAATTTGTTTGGTGTGTCGCGCAGGCTTCAGTGAGTCGTGCGCTCCCCTTGGTCATCAAAGCCGCTCCTCATATTAACACCCAGGTACATAAAATCCCCATACACCGCCGCAGAACAAGTACGAATTAAGACTGATCTTGTGCCAAACATCGGAGCAATTGATTATTATATCTGACTCGAAATATAACCTGCAGAATATGGTTGCGCGATGACCAGGAGGTGCGTGCATGACACATTTGTGCTGCAAAACATGTTGGCATGCGTCTTGCAGCGTGGCATTTATTGTCCATCCATCTCCTGACCACCTCCTGTCCGTGCTGCGGCGAGACGTTTGTTTGAAGCCATTTTCAGATCAAACCATTTATTCTTGATTTCTGATACTGTACGACCCACGGGACACACAGTATATGCACTACAATATTAATATGAAGTTAACTGTAGTTTCGAGACATTTTAAAATGCTTCTGTTCAAAAACACATCCGACACTTGCGGGGGGGGCAGCGGTGCGCTCTTCTGAATAAGTGAAACTATAATGTAACACAGTACACTAAAATTAGAGATATTTGACCATCCGACACCTGCGGGGGGTGGGGGGGTAGCCACAGCGCGACTGAGAGCAGATCTCCGAACGCGTGAAGTTCCTCCTTTTACTTCTTGAGTTTGAATGAATGGACACTTCCTGCTGTCAGAAGGCAGGAAGCGTGGCCTTATATGGTGTTTTGAGGGGTGGAAATTATGTAAATTACCTTCCCGCGAGCACGCGCAGGTGAGTAGAACAGGTGGGATCCATCAACTTTAAGCAGCCCGTTTACACGCTTTTCCTGTGGATAGAAGACTTTGTTGGATCTGACGTGGCATGTTCGTACGAACGCTTCGTACGAACAAAAGTAGGAGAAATTTAGGATAAAAATATGAACATTTTCGTGCATGAGGGCCAATGTGTGTCAACATAGCTAGTTCGGAATCCTCCACTGCTTTTCTGTTTTTGGGGGGTTCCACAGGGCTCTATTTTAGGTCCCCTGCTTTTCTCCCTTAAACTGCTTACTTTGAGCTCAATCCTCAGAAAGCATGGGCTGTTTTTTCACTGCTATGCAGACGATAGTCAGATATATATGCCACTAAAAAATGAAGACGCCCCCTCAATTAGGCAAATTCTGTTGTGTGCATTTTCATGTACAATTTTATGTGTACAGCACTTTGTTGCAGCTGTGATTGTTTGAAAAGGCTTTATTATTATCATTCTTATTAAATGGTAAATGGTAAATGGAGCTTACTTATATAGCGCCTTCCAGCCCCGTGTGAGGAGCCCCAAAGCGCTTTACAGTACCAGCCATCCACCCATTCATACACACATTCATACACCGGTAGCGGTAGCCTGCCATGCAAGGCGCCATCCAGTCCTACCGGGAGCAACTCGGGGTTAAGTGTCTTGTCCAGGGACACAACGAGGTATGCAGTGACCGGGGATCGAACCCGGGACCTTCCGGTCCTGAACCGGCTGTCCTGCCTCTACACCAGGAGGTGTATGACATATATAAAATACACCATTAATTTAGAAACAACTAAACAACAACAAAACAGGTGCTTAAGATCAGAAAACAAATCTGATTATCAGGAAACTGTCACAAGATAGGTCAAAATATTTTGTTAATATTAAAACAAGTGTTTAGCAGTAATTCCCCCTTTCTACGCTATAGAAAAACATCCCCAAATATGTGACTAAACAGATTTATGTCCCTACAACATGAATTCATGAATGCACAGACCTTCTGATGAAGATGAGGTAAGCGATGGCCAGCAGGATCACCAGCAACACCACAGAAGTTGTAATGACTGCAGCAGTTATCACTGGTGGATTGTGTTCTGTAAGAAGATTCATAAATGAGATACTCTGTGAGAGCCACACCTCAACCATTGCAGTACTGTACAAAGTCAGAGACTTATTAAATGATAAAGCTCTGTATTTGTTGTATAACACAATCATTGTTCCACACTTAATATATTTTATTGATGTTTGGGGGAAAGCGTGTAAAACAATCACAAAGCCTATTTTTGTATTACAGAAAAGAGCTGTAAGAATTATCACCAGAAAGCATTACTGTCATCCATCAAGCACATTATTTTATCAACTGAAGTTATTGAAGTTCCATGATTTGGTAGATTATAATATTTTATCAGTTATGTATAGGGCTCAGAATAATAAATTACCTTTAAATATCCAAATGCATTTTGTTAAAAGACAAAGTTGTTATAATCTTAAGGGGACAGAGATATTTGTAAAACCAAAGCTCAGAACTAGTTTGAAGGGACGTTCTACCTCAATCCAGGAAATTGGATTATGGAATGATTTGGAGAGTGAAGTTAAAAATGCCAAGTCAATGTGCACATTTAAGAAAATGATCAAAACTGAATTGTTAAAAAAAAACGAAATAGTGTAATTTGTATTGTATTAGTTAGAAAAATTAGAAAGAGTTATTCATTTTGTACTGTTACTGGAAGACTATTATTGTTTGAACTGATTGTTTGAACAAAGGGGCAGATATACAGTACCGGTAATGAGATTTTTTTCTTCCTTCTGCTACCTTTCATTTTTTATATTTTGTATGTTATCGTTTATGGGATTGTTTTGTATTGTGTTTTTAACAAAATGAATAAATTTTATAAATAAATGCAAAGTAAATACGGTAAATAAAATAAATAAATTAGGGTCACAATGTTATGACGCTAAATATTTAAAGACCGTGTAAAGTAAAATTAAATGTGTGTTTTGAGTTTGTCACACGGCATAAATATGTGTTATTAATCACCCATATAAATCTGACTGATTAAAAACATTGTTTACCTTATAAAATTAAGTCTCAAAAATAATGAAAAAACATAATTGTGCCCTGGTCTGAAACGCTGGGGGCGTGTCAGCGCGTGGGCGTGGTTTCAGCGCAGTACTGCGCCCGTGTCCTGCCCAGTGAAGAACTGCGGTAAAGTGAGGATGTTCGCGAAGGCTGGCAGCCTAATTGGAGTTCTCCAGCCCTACTCATTTGAACCTCCAGAGCCAGACTCAGACTCTGAGTCAGACAGTGACCACTGTGACGGTCGGCATCGTTCTTCACAGCCTGAGCTGTGTGTGGAGAGGCAGACAGGTGCAGCAGAGATCCAGTAAACCTGCTCTGTTTTTATCTGAGTTCTGGCTGTAACAGCAGCTCCTTTTTCCAAGAGTTACGCTGTTTTTAGTGCACAAACAACTCTGGTTTTGTTTTTAAAGTTGAGGACACAACTATAATTCATAACTCCGCTGTTATGTGTTTAATAATAAGCGCTATTTTAGAAGATGAGCGGACTCGCTGCACCCGGTCCGACCCGGTCACATCGCATGCGGGGTCTGTGTTGGTGATTAAAATATAGAGTAATCACGTTGATAACTAAGTATGCAATGGACCTGTCGCATTTTCTTAGCAAAAAAGGAGCTATAGCTATTGCTATCTGATGCTATCTGCGATTCGCGAGTGAACGGCTCCACCGAGGCAAGAACTAATTTATACGGCTGGAGCTGCAGGGGGTGGGGCTAGACTCACATTTAAAACACGCCTAAAAATCCTGAAAGAGAAATATCGTTATACACAGTTTGATCTATAACTCTAAAATTAATTGAGCTACAATTTTGAGACTTTTTACTCATTTACAACATTACAATTATGACATTTATAATGTTTATTGAAGAAAATATTAAAATTCACTTTACACGGTCTTTAATATGATTATCACATTTCTAGCAGTCATTCAACTGGATATACAAGCATATTTTACAACATACTGCACAGCACAGTAATTTATAGCACTTATTTAAAATTTTGTTGCTAAGACCATCTGTGATCATATATTAAAATGAACAATGAAAATAGAAAATGTGTTTTTTTATGTCTGAAAATTCAGCACCATAAATTTCCCAACTGCTAGTGGCTCAAGAAGAGCAGTTTTAAAACGTAGCTCAGGTGAAACAAAGAAAAATCTGTGAATGCTGATGTCCTTCTGCTTAAACAGACAAAATTGATTATAGTTTTTATTCTCCTTCATTGACACTTGCTATTTTTGTTGTTGTAATAATATGTATGTGTGCATGTAATTGTGAAATGTATTTTTGGTAATTTTAGACATGCAGTTATTTTTTCATTGGTAGTTTTTTTATTTTATTTATTCATTTTGTTTCTTTACTCAGTCATTCAAACACCTGGGTTTACATATTAGCATTCACCTTGGAGAGGTTAGATTTTAGTGCAACACAACGTCTAATGTTGTGCTGATTCAACACATAATTGGGAATCATGTTCATAATTTAAAAAGATGAATTTCTTACTCACCAACAACAGTAAGGTCGGTCGTTCTTTTGAATGAACCACTAGGAAAGGTGACAATTTTGCAGGTGTAGGAGCCTTCATCTGTCTTTTGCACACCAGTAATGATCAGTGACTGTGCTGAAATATTTATTCTGCCCTTCAGAGGAGATTCAAAAACTTTCATTCCATATTGTCTGTTAAAGACAAGAATGGTGATTTTTTCTCCTCCTGGCTGCACGAAGTCCCACTGAACCTGATTTATGAAGGTCTGTTCTGAAGACGGGATGAACTGGCACGGCAAAGTGACGTTACTGCCGAGGGAGCCACTTACTCTGGGAGGGACTTTCAGTGGTTGTGCCTTAAAAACTAGAAAAATACATTATTTATGCTACAATCACAAGAGAGAAAGGTAAACATTAGAAATCCTATTCAAATTCTTAAACCAGTGCTGGGTAATTTATTAAAGTCATACCCAAAACATATGCATTACATGCTGTTCCATTTTATTGTTAAATAATCTGGTATTTTCTACAGATACTTTTTCAAATAATGCTCAAACAAAATTAATTTCAAATTAAGTTATTCAAATGTTACTGTCCTGAAATCAATACGAGGAATGCTGCCAAAATCTCCACTAGTTGTAAACACTTAGAGCTACTAAAAGTTTAAAAACGGCTGTTTTACCTGGAAATAAAGTGATGGAAGTCAGTTCTAGAAGCAGGTGAAATAATTTGCTGCAGGTTTTCATTGTGCACAACTACACATGATGGAAGTAAAATTAGGAAATAAAAACTCATTTTAGACAGTAATAGTCACGGTTTCATTAGCCACAAACTAAAAACAGCAACAGAAACTTACCAAGATAAGCAATGGCAGCTCTGAAGAGTTTCACTTCTGTGTCTGAGACACGCAGCACATGGAAGCAAAATTACTGTTTCATGAACATTTGAGGCAAAGAAGATAACATGTCTGTAAAGAGGAACAAAAAATGAGATGAACCATTAAAAAGATCACGTGATATTTCCCACAGAAGTTCTGCATGCAGTCTCTAGACAAATTGAAGCACTTTCTATTTTCTATTGCTTCAAAAAACAGTCAACCTACTGGTGGTGGATGCATGCTGGCTGTCTGAGGAGTTTAATGTCTTTCAAACAACCAAACTGAGTTTAAGAACAAAAAGTAAAACTTTCTGATGGCGTTGGAGTCAGATGAAAGATGGATATGTGCAACAGTGACTTCAAGTGATCAAATCAATGTACTGCTGAGTTTCCAGCAGGTAAAAATGCCGAGACCTTTACAGATGGTTCAACATTTTTATTCACTTAGCAGGAATGCACTGAACCAATTTAAGGCACTGCAAGGAAAACTAATACATTTCAATTTAAAAGTCAAACATTGTGTTATTAATGTGATATTAATTACATCAGCCAATTAATGTGACAACCCGTTTATCGTAATATTCACGAAACAAATACAGTACTTTGATGTCATTTAGGGTCCTAAAAATGACCTGGACAGTTTAAATAGGTGTTTATCATTAAAGTTGAGCTCCAACAACAACTCAAACATACTTTTGTTCCTTTTTTCACACAAAGGTTGTTCAGTCTGATAAAACGTTGACTCTGTGAATGAAGTTCTCTTTTTTCTTAAAGCCTGACACTGCAAGATTATGAACAAGTTTGAGAGAATTAAAATAGATGCAAAAGAAAAGTCAAATCTAAGTGAACATCTATTAGATTTTATTGCAGGTGTAGTAGTTTGGAGGTCAGTGCTGCAAACCTGCGGCTGCTGGTGCAAGCCCAGGTTGCATCAGGAACAAAATCTGATGTAGAACGTTGGTAAAACATTTTGTTTTCACTGTACATAACAGAATCAAAATAAAAGCCAAAAATTTAGTGCAGAGGTCACACAAACAATGCACGTATTCATAAAGAGCACAAAATAAACTACACTAAAAGTTGCACAAGGTGTGCATTGAATTGTATCCTGATACATTTCAATAATTGAATTGTGATATAAAGTTCAAGTTCAAGTATCTTTATTATCATTCGCATCACATGTGGTACATGAGGTGGAATAAAACTGTGTACTCAAAGTCCCACTTACACTCAATAATAGCAAAAATATAAATTATACAAAGAAACGGTATATAAGGATCTGAGATATACGATAAACAAATGCCAAAAGGGACACTTATAGCACTACATATTCATAAATATTGTCATGTTAATCATGAGGTGAATGTATGACGACTTCAGCAGTGTTATGGCTAAACAGTTACATCTGCAAGTCCTGGACTTGTTGCTTCTGTGACAGAAAACAACACAGATGTTGGCTTGGTTGAAACGTCTGGGACTTTTCTCGCTCTCAAGAAACAGCAACTTAGATGGTGGCCAACAGTCTTCTGCTCTGTGTTGACATCTCTGCAGCCTCCTTCTGTTTGCTTCAGTGCAGCTTGTGTACCACTCAGAGATGCTGGATCTGTAGAAGACCCCAAACAGCAATTCAATCTGTCTGAGAAGTGGAGGAGGTCAGCTCCGTTTCTCCTGAAGTCGACGACGATTTATTTTATTTTTGTGATAGATTCAATTTTTGGTCCTGCAGTTGACACAGGTGGGCCAACACAAGGGTCGGTCAACTATTTTTATTATAAAATTAAATACAAAAATTGCATTGTTTACATTTTAAATTTATGACAGTTTTTGTTCTATGACCCAATCATTTCTTCTGATTTGTTTGAGGGCATGAGGTTAACACTCTCCATGGTCTCAGTGGTTGTTTGTCTCATGGCCTGTGGTGTGATGGTTGTTTCCTCTGTGCCTCACAGACTCTGTCCTGCTGCAGCTGCTCACTGATTGTTCATTAATAAAGTTTATTAATAGAGTAAAAATTATCAGAAGACTGAATCTCAAAATCATTCTCACTCATGGTTTAAAGACAGTTTGTTAAACATTAACTAAACAAAGTCTCAACATTAAACAGCTAACATGACTGCAACACTATCAGTGGGATCCGTTTCAATGAACAAGTAAGATTTGTTTTAATATGCAGACTTGTTAAACATTTTATGCCATATATGTACTGTGATCACCCACAATATTTAACCAATTACAGTGCAGGAATAAAGTGAAGAGCTGCCAAAGAATGACAAAAAAAACCAGAAGAAAATAAACTGCAGAAACCAAATTCAAGGGGATCGTTGCTCTAAAAGGTTCTTTGTGACTTATTTTTTACTTTAATAATGATTTTTGCAAAATGGCAGCAATTTAGACATTTATTGCAGAGCACAATATGTAGTTTTATTATGGTTTTGATGAAAATAATGCTTTAATCATGATGCTGATTTCCAACATAAAGTTACCGTAATTTGGCAACAAATGGTATTTTGCTAGCACTGTGTTCAGTAGTGTGAAAAAAAAGACATTTCCTTGTACATGACACTACCAGCACGAGTTATTAAAAAAAAACAATAGAACTAATTTTTATTGTCATCACAGAATAAATAATCCAACTTTGCCTGATGAAACTCAACAAGACTTGAAGTAGCTGCATCTCTTTCAACAGCTCGAACAAAGAATAGTTACACAAAAATGTCATGTGTAGGCTGCCTTCAGGCTCAGGCCTCCCTTAATTGCTAAAGACATCTGTAATCTCATTGGGATTTACCTGGTTAAATAAAGGTTAATAAATGTTCAGCAAAGTGCTGAACCCAAGTGCAGATACAGAATTCAGGAAAACTTGAAGGTAAAACAAAAGGATCTAATTTACAGTATTCAACAAAAACAAAAGGACTGACATAGAGCAAAACACTTACAGAAAAATCCAGAGCATGTGAAAACATGGAGGAGCTGAACACAAATGGATGTGAGAAGCACAATCCACAGACAGGGAGGAAACACACTGACAGAACTAAAGATAAAGTAAAGACAGATAATGATGAAAACCCGGGGAAAGACAACAAGGAGCAGGTGAGAGAGGCAGGAGCTGGAGCTGACTACATGGGGGAAAAAATAATAAATACCCCCCCACACACACACACACACACACACACACACAGGTTTGTTTTACTATCTTTGTGGGGCCATTGCATTGACTTCCATTCATTTTTCATTCATTTCTATAGCCTAACCCTGACCTTTACCCTAAACCTAACCATTACCAATGCATACCTAACCCTAACCTTAACACATCCTCAATTCACACCTTAGTCCTAAACCTAACCCCTAACCCACCAACGGGACTTCTTCTTATGGGGCCCGGGCTTTGGGCCCCATAAGAACCAGTTGGGCCTCACAATTTGGTAAAACTCAGAAAACTGGGCCTTACAACGTAGCATAAACAAGGACACACACACACACACACACACACACACACACACACACACACTATGAACAGATGACATCAACAGAACTAAAAACACAAGGATCTTAAAATCTGAATAACACAAAACAGATTCTCACAGATATACGTTATTTTAAAAACCAGCTATAAGAAAGTTCATTCTCAATAGTCCAGGTATCAAATCCTCTCATTCTCAATCAGTTCATCTGGACAGTTTCTTTTTAGTAGAAACGTTTCACCCTCACTCCAGAGGGCTTCGTCAGTCAGAGCAGTCCAAAGCAAACTGAAGCTACCCCACCAAGTAAACAACTTAAGTGGACCAACCAGTTTGCGTTCATTCTCAATAGTCCAGCTATAAGATAGTGAATGCTTTTCAGTTCCCTTTCAGTTGGTCTCTCGGTGCAACACGATTGCTATGGGAATCAGCGCCCCCGCGCGGTTATCTGAAGTAATACACTCACGCCTTAACGGCCGCGGCATCAGCGTCACGCCAGAGGCCCCGCCCTCTGGACATTTAAGCGGCTGACGCCCGTCCATCTTCCTCTTTTTGCCCTTCACCTCGCTAAACCTGTAACACTCTTCTCGGATCTTCTCTGTATCTTCATCGCTCGACCAGAGGTGAGCTCGCTCCCTACACAGAGCATACAGAGAATCTTCTACTGCGGACTGCTGGGCTGGCGAAAGCTGGTCCGGCACATTTTCTTCACCCCAAAGTTTTCTTCTCCTCTCTCCACAGACCGCTTCGCTCGACGGCGCTGACTGCGCGACACCGCTACCCTGCTAACAACTAGCAGGCTAGCCGGCGAAAGCGACACGAGGAAGGAGACGTCTCCGGACGACGTTAGCACTGCTAACGGGCTTAACTCTTCTCAGCCACGGCTCCCGAGAAGGTAATGCAAAAACCCAAAAGTCAAAGAAGACCAGCAGGCCAGCGAGCCCCAGCTCCCATGCCTTTTTCTCTTCTGCTTTTCTACTGCTCGGTTAGCGAACGCTAACTGCGAGGCATGCTACCTGCTAAGCTAACGAAGCTAACAGGCCAGCAGCCCCGAGCAGCTCGGCGAAAGGACGTCCTCGGACGAGGAACTCTGGCAGGCCGTGAGCTCCGGCTCCCGAACCTGCTTCAGCGGATCTGGATACCCCCCTTTTTCAGCAGCGGACACCCACGAGGCCTGTCCGTTCTGCTCAGGGATGCTACACGCAAGGACACTCAAAGCTTTTCTCGCGGATGACCCCGGAGAAAGGAGAGTGGAAATGGAATAACTCTGCTGCTATCTGGCTAGCTCCCACGGTTAGCATGGCTAACCAGGGGCACCCACGACAACACGTGGCAGAAGACAGCGTTGCTAACACGATTAGTGCGGCTACGAGCGGACAACGAAGGACTTTATCGTGAGGTATGTGAAAATGTTTGGCCTAGCTTGCTAGCTAACCTTCTCATATTTTGCCTGTTTCGCTATCCTGTCCAGCCGAATCGACGGTAGAATTCATCGCATAACTAAGTGTTTTTTTTATCGATGTTACGCTGCTCAAGGGCCCGTCTTAGCACCGCTAGCGGGCTCACCAGTACCTCCATGTTTAGCCCCGGCTAACAAGGAGACTCTCTGTCCAGCACAGTCCAGGAGGAGGATTTTCAGCTACCTGTTCAGTTGCGCTACCTGGTAGTTTTCCTATGCCTACGACGAAACATCGATGACGCTGAGAGCTTATCCACCCATGAGGCTATGGATGACTCTCTGACGTTAACCATCTCAGGGCCCGAGGGGCCCTGGCGGGATGGACAAGGACAAGTGGCCTCGGTATCGCAGGCCCACCAGGCAGAAAAGCTACAGGAGCTGCAAGGGGCCACCAGCAAAAGAAGAGGAAAGGAGATGCCCCTGCACCATTACAGGCGCTCTCACTCACAGAAGGAGAGTAAATGCCGAATTTTTACCACCAGTTTCTGTATTTTTAAGGAACACAGACTAGCTGGTTCGGAACGTCTAAACACACAAGAACACTCAGACCCTTGTGTAATAAAGACAAATTGCCATCCACACAAGAAGAGAGACGACAATAAAATCTCAGACTACTGAATGTGTCCTACTCCCAAAATGGGAACAGGGCCTCAGGTTTGCCCGCTCACGCAGTATGGGAACCTGACCTTTTGAGCCCAGACTTCACTTGTAAAATGCTACAAGGAGGTAGTGGTATGTGTATGTGCACTAAACAATAACTCGTCTACTGTATGTGTAATGAACAGCAAACACTGTTTCATGCATATACAAGAATGAAAGTACCAGAGCACAGACTGCCCTGGTTCTTGACTCACCACTTAGGTGAAACACAACCTACTAGGTCAGACTACGAACCGCAGTGGGACACACAAGCTTTGCTTGAGACAGTCAGACCTCGTAATGTCTTCTGCTGGGCAGACCAGCCTGCTCCAGAGTATGCGAGAGGGGTCAAAGGCCACCCCTTCTGCACTCAAATGAAGCAAGCAGCTGCTAGACATCCCTCCCAGGCTCATGGCGCACGCGCAGACCTGGAGGGTGTGTCTGACAAATGAACGGGTCATCACAACGGATGTGTTGTGGGCTCAAGTTCTTCCTGGTGCCCAAAAGAGATGAATCCCTGAGACCGAACCTGGATCTCAGGACTCTGGGCAAGAAAACAAGAATTTTTCAAGTTGACACTGTGGCAGGTCCCCTAGTCCATGAAACCTGGAGATTATGCATGTACGGTGGATCTGAAAGACGCCCGTTTCCATGTGGGCGTCTGGATTTAGAATAATTTCAAAGTGCCTGAGGGCCCCGGAACCTTGGGGGTACCTGTCTGTGTTCACGGAAGGGGTCCCGTAAGGTAAGGTGTCATCCCATGTGATTATCACGACGGACACCTCGGAAACAGGATGAGGAGACAGTCTGTAGAAATCAGAATGCCCAAGGCCTCTGGAATGAGCGGGAAGCAAGATTGTACATCAACTTCCTGCAGTTGTTGGCCGTATTCCTGCCAGCAAAATACTTCTTTGGTAAAGGTCTGATTGCGGGATGGCACGTCCTGGTGTAATCAGATAACAAAACCACGGTGTCCTTCAGTGACTAGGAAGGAGGGACAAGATCTCACGTCCTCCTCAGCCTGACACAGAGGATGCTCACTTGGTACGCTCTAGGATTATTGTCGCTCAAGGCGACTCAGGTTCCGAGTGAACTGAGTCACGGAGCGAATGCCCTTTCAAGAGGATTTCTTTTGGAATCGGAATAAGACTGAACCCACAAGTCGTGGATCAGGTCTGGTCACGGTTTGGAAGAACCTTGTTGAGCTTGTCCCCATGCCTAGCCAGCTCACTATAGCCGTGTTTCCATCTATTTTCATTTCGAATTTTGAGCTAATTTTTGAAATCTCGCAAAAATGTAAATACAAATTAATGCGGATCAGAAGTGTTTCCATCAACTGGCTTAAAAGCGCATCTACCGGGCCACGCACAGCGTCATTACGTCAGACGTCAGCGTCATTACGTCAGACGTCAGCGTTACGCATGTCTACAGTAAACAGGAAGTAGCGGTTGAAAACAGAACCCGGCCACACATCTCGTCAAAATGGAGAGAATATTTCAGGTATGTGTTGCTATCGGGCAAGTTGTATTTATTCTGTCATGCCAACTAGTTTTAGCGATGTTACATGTTGTCCGGAGCGGAAACAGCTGAACGTCACGTGACGTGAATGTTCGCTACGGCAGAACTGAGTCGGCAAATCTGTTTCCATCTGTCGTTTTGCGCATCTGCTCATTTTCGAAGATCCCAAAAACCACCTCAAGCGAGCGTATAAACTTTTTGGCGAATTTGAGGAAGTAAATTCGCATTTTGCCGTTTCCATTAAGCTTTTCTGCTGCGATACTTCAAAATGCGCATCTAGAAACCTTGATGGAAACACGGCTAAAGTGAACTCTACTTCTCATTGTTCAGGGATGCCATGGCAGTTGCCTTCTTACAGAGACCTGCTGACTCAGGCACGTGGGTAGCTTCTACACCCGCGTCCGGAGCTGTGGCAGCCTTCAGCCTGGCCACTGAAGGGAATGGCTGAGGGCCTAAGGCCTGATTGTCTTTGTTCCAACAATAACAGCATACACAAGGGACACCCTTGGTGTTTATGTTTACTTGGGAGATGCTTCAGTGGAAGGGTTCCCCTCTCCTCTGACAGTTCTCCAACATCAGGATGGGCCTCTTTGACAGTCCTAGTAATTGTCTGTTCAAGAAGCAGATGAGGGACTTGTACGTGCCCCTTATACATACATTTTTCCCCTGGGGACCTGGAAGGTTACCCTGTGCTTGAATTGGGTTTTCTACCTCCACATTGCCATCTGATTGCCAGTGGCGTAATAAGTCCCTTGCTCTTTTCCTCCTGCTTCTCAAGATTTCCAGGGGAAAAGGAGATGATGAGTAATCACACTAGCAGAGGACACTTATGCTGTCTGTAGCTGGTGTTTTCATTTATGTGCCTAATGGTAACATCAGGACGATGTTTCTACATATGGCATTTTTTCTTCTCAGGATGTGCTCTCTACATACCTTGTGGAGAGCGGCTGGGAAATGCCTGCCATATTAAGGCAGATGTTCTCTCATGCATTTTGCTGAGCCTTTCAAGGGCGTGAATGGATTACGTTCCCATAGCAATCATGTTGCACCAAGAGACCAACTGAAAGGGAGCTGAAAGTTATGCACCATAACTCATGTTCCCTGAAGGAAGGGAACGAGGTGCAACACATTTGGCCCTTTTAATGCTGAAAGCTCGGTGAAGTGCATTTTAGAGGAAGCCGCTTAAATGTCCAGAGGGCGGAGCCTCTGGCGCAACGCTGACGCCGTGGCCGTTAAGGCGTGAGTGCATTACTTCAGGTAACAGCGCGGGGGCGCTGATTCCCATAGTAATCGTGTTGCACCTCGTTCCCTTCCTTCAGGGAACATGAGTTATGGTGCATAACTTTCAGTTTCCTATTATACTTTTTTTTTAAATTATATTATCTTACAATGGTTAACAAAGTCTTAAATAGAGACACGTCAGTTACCAGGTTTTTAAATTGAGAATTCAGCCAGACAACAAAAGTGTAAAAACACGAAAACAGTTTTATTGGTTTTGCAGCTGCAGGAGGAGTCCAAATCAAATGACTAGGACATGTCTTCACAGGCAGGTGGAGTGAGAGCCACCTTCTCAGACATGAAGTGGGGGCCACCTGAAGGAGATGGGCAGGATTACGTCACCGTCACTCGTTGAAGCGCAGCTGCAAGGCAGAGCCAAGGAGAGTGAGGTCAGAGGTGAGAAGTAGAGTCAGAGTTCTAATAACAAGTCTAAAGAGTCAAACTTTAAGCCAGAAATCTGTAGGCAAAGGAAGTACCGGTAGTTGAAATAAGGGTCAGATGGGCAGACACAATCAGGTGAGGAGCAGACAGAGCGGTAAATCCTAATGACGAGGTGTGAGGTTGAAATCCAAAGATCAAGGCGTGAACATCAGGCATGAACAAGATGGCTGAATAATCAGAAACCATGAAAGGTACGATAATCTGGCAGGGTGGGGAGGTGAAAGGAGTTCACAGGTCAGGAACAGGTGCAGTGAATAAGGGCTGATGAGCTGAAAGTGCAGACTGACAGCAGAAAACAAGACATGAACATTCATTCATTCATTCATTCAACCTTTATTTATACAGGCTAGCCTCGTTGAGTCACAGGACTCATTTACAAGAGGGACCTGTCTCACTCACACCAAACAACCATCCACTCTCACACTCACACCTAGGGTCAATTTAGAGTCACCAATCAGCCTAACAAGCATGTTTTTTGGTCTGTGGGAGGAAACTGGAGTACCCGGAGGAAACCCACACATGCACGGGGAGAACATGCAAACTCCACCCAGAAAGGCCCCGAACCGGGATTTGAACCGGCAACCTTCTCGCTGAGAAGGCAGGCAGGGGATACAGGCAGGGGATAGAGGATCATGATGTTGTCATTTCCCTCAAGGTACTAGAAGTAATAATAATAATAATAATAATGAATTCAATTTATAACGCACTTTTCATTAATGAAAATCTCAAAGTGCTACACGGTGCAACAGAAATTAAATGTCAATAAAACAAGTAATAAAACAAGTAAAATCAATAACAGTATCAACTAAGATCAAAAGTAGAATCATGAGGAGGCAGAGTATGCTCGGTTGAAAAGAAAGGTCTTCAAGCCGCTCTTAAAGTCAACCACAGACTGTGGGACCCTCAGACAGTCAGGAAGAGAGTTCCACAGGCGGGGGGCAGCCACACTGAAAGCCCGGTCTCCCATGGTCCTTAATTTGGTTCTCGGAATGTGAAGGAGATTACTGTTCTGTGACCGCAGCGACCGGGTGGATGAGTGTGGAATAAGAATATCCTTCAGATAATCTGGTGAAGCTCCATGTAAGCATTGATGTGTAATGAGAGCAGTTTTGTACTGAATTCTGTAGGCGACAGGAAGCCAATGAAGGTTATGAAGAATGGGCGTAATATGTTCAAATTTACGAACTCGCAACAAGATCCTTGCAGCACTGTTTTGAATATATTGAAGTTTCTGAAGGTTTTTGCCAGGGATTCCAATAAACAGGGAGTTGCAGTAGTCGAGCCTGGAGGAGACAAAAGCATGGACGAGCTTCTCAGCATCGGAAAAAGTTAGGGATGGGCGAAGTCTAGAGATGTTTCGAAGATGGAAGAAGCAAGTTTTAAACAGAAGCTTAATGTGATTTTCAAATGTAAGATTGGAGTCCATTTTTATTCCAAGATTAGTAACAGAGGTGGAGAGGGGGATGTCTTGTCCAGAAAAGGAAAGTGTTGTTATAGTAGATGTCTGTACCTGGTGAGGGGTGCCAATCAGTATGGCCTCGGTCTTGGAGCAGTTTAATTGAAGAAAGTTCTGATTCATCCATGCCCTAATTGCCTCCAGGCAGGCAGAGAGGGCAGTGAGTGAAGATGGAGATGACAAGGTGGAAGATGAGGATGCTCCAGTCCTGATGTAAAGCTGTGTATCGTCGGCATAACAGTGAAAAGAAATGTTGAACTGATTAATAATTTGACCTAAAGGCAGCATGTAAAGGGAAAACAACAGGGGCCCCAGAACCGACCCCTGAGGGACACCACAGGAGACAGAGACTGTCTGGGACGTGGCGTTGCCAAGACTAACACATTCCAGCCTATTGGAGAGGAAAGATTTAAACCAGTCCAGGACGGTGTCACAGAGACCGACCTCCACATGAAGACGGTGGAGGAGGATACTATGGTCCACAGTGTCGAAGGCTGCAGTGAGGTCAAGGAGGACAAGGATGGAGGGAGAGCCAGTGTCAGCAGCCAAGAGGACATCATTAGTAACTCTCAGCAGTGCAGTCTCAGTACTGTGAGCTGCCCTGAATCCAGACTGGAACTTCTCATACAGGGAGTGTTGTTGTAAGTGATCCTGCAGCTGAGCAGCAACTGCTTTTTCCAGCACTTTAGACAGAAAAGGGAGGTGTGAAATTGGGCGGTAATTAGAAAAAATGTCGGGATCCAAATTAGATTTTTTCAGAAGAGGCCTAATGATGGCAGTTTTTAGAGGCAGTGGAACATGACCAGATTGAAGAGACTGATTTATTATTTGAGTGATAAGTGGGCCTATTGCAGAGTGATTGGATTTTATGAGAGACGAGGGGAAAGGATCCAGGGCGCAGGATGAAGGCTTCATTTTCTTGATGATGGCCTCCACCTCACTCTGAACAACTTCGTCAAAGCTGTTAAGGGTCCCAGAATGCAGACGGGTAGATGGCACACTGAGAACAGGGAGGTTGTGGAGCTGAGATCTGATAGTGTCAATTTTGGTTTTAAAAGATGAAAGAAACAGGTCGCATTTTTGAGCAGAGTCCTCAAGAGTTTGTTTAATGGGATTAAGCAGACGAGTTATTGTGGAGAAGAGCTGTTTAGAGTTTCCAGGGCAGGTGTTGATGATGTTAGAATAATATTTGGAGCGTGCTTCTTTAAGAGAATAGGCGTACGCTTTCTGATGTTCTTTGTACGCCTGCTTATGTACCGAGAGACCAGATGATTTTAGACGTCTCTCGATAGCACGGC
Organism: Garcialebias charrua; assembly: GCA_038048925.1. Lineage (NCBI taxonomy): Eukaryota > Metazoa > Chordata > Actinopteri > Cyprinodontiformes > Rivulidae > Garcialebias > Garcialebias charrua. The sequence goes on along the minus strand of JBBPBX010002237.1, from coordinate 54,155 downwards.
CAGTTGCCTTCATCTTGCGCAGCTCATCAGTGTACCAAGGGGCTGAACGGGAGAAAGACACCAGTCTTGTTTTCAAGGGAGCATGTAGGTCCAGGAGCTCCCCAAGAGATTGGTTGTAGTAATCCACAGAGTCATCTGCAGAAGGATGATTGACAGCGGTCAGGGTGTGAAGATCAGCAGACAGAACATCAAGGGAAATGTTTTTAAGGTCACGGAACTGGATGGGTCGTTTTGGGTTTGAAGCAGGCGAAGATGAAGGCACTTCCAGGGAGATGACCCTGTGGTCTGAGACACCCAGGTCATATACAGATAAATTATTGATGAGTACAGTGTCAGTAATCACCAAATCCAGAGTATGCCCCCTGCTGTGCGTAGGGGCGTCAACATGTTGAGTGAGATTAAGAGAATCCAAAAGAGACTTAAAATCTGTTGCCAGAGGTGAAGAGGAATTGTCCACGTGGATATTCAAGTCGCCAAGAAAAATAGTCTTCACAGGGGAGGTGCAGAAAAAAGTGAGGAGGTCATGTATCTCTGAGTTAAATGAAACATGCGGTTTGGGAGGTCTATAAATTAATATAACATTCATCAGGAGTGGGGCTTTGAAGCTGAAAGCCAGACATTCAAAAGAAGAAAAATCCTGAGAAACCAGATGCGACAGCCTTAAACTACTGCGGTAGATTACAGCCAGACCACCACCGCGGCCAGTGCTGCGGGCTCTCTGCAGATAGCTGTATCCAGATGGACAAGCTTCATTTAAAGAACTGTACACATCCGGTCTATGCCAAGTTTCTGTGAGGCACATGAGGTCCAAATTCTTCTCCAAAATGTGATCATGAATTAGACATGATTTGTTTGAAAGTGATTGAACATTAAAAAGTTCTATTTTAATACTAGTTGGAGCAGATTGTTTTTGAAGAGGTTTAAGCAGACTGAAGTCCACTCCACGTTTTCCTTGCCACTTCGTGTGCTGTGGACTACAAAGGACCACAGACGCAGCGTTCTGATGACGTCGTCGAGGTGCGACACGTCTCTCAGACCAGACAGTAGCAATCGAGTCAGAGCCAGTTTGCCTAAAGTGAACTAATTTCTTTCGAGAGCTTCTATGGATGTAACGAGGTCTACGCAGAAGTCCCAGTTGTTTAATGGTCGAAATAGAAGGAGGAATGGAGCAGTTGTTAAATTCAAACAGCTGCGAAGCGGAGTAGGTCAACATTGTTGTCGATCCGGTGGAAGCTAGCACGGAGCTAGCCGCTAACAGCAGGCCCACGGCTCCAAGAAAGATATACAAGAAGCAGAAAGAGGTAATTTGAATGATCATTACCTCGAAGAGGAGCACAGGAGAAAATCCAAAACAGTCCAGAGGACCCAGGAGGGTGACAGAGGCAGCAGGTAAGCGAACAATAAATGCAGCTACGTGGTTTTTTAAGCTAAATTCGTTCTGGAGCTAGCGGGAGCTAACAGCCCCCACTAATAAAATTCCGGTTAAACTAGTAAAGTTTTCTATCTAATGAATCCAGCAACAAGTCAAATCTTGGCCTGGCTGCAGTCTCCTATCCTGAGCAAGCACTAGGCATCAGTGGAAAGGAAAAACTCCCTTTTAGAAGGAAGAAACCTCTAGCAGACCCAGACTCAGGACAAGCGGTCATCTGCTTTGACCGGCAACTTATAACGTTTGCAGAACCACAACGCAGTCAGAAAAGACAGTTGCTCTAAAACTTAATCACAGAAAGGAAAAAATGCCCGCGTGACGTCCGTTCACACAGGTGCTGTACACAGGCAAACGCCTGCCGCACTCTGCGTTCAAGAAAGGTAGAAATGTTCAAAGAAAGGTAGAAATGTCCGCGTCAGCTCGTACAGGTGCTGTACACAGGCAAAACGCCTGCCGCACTCTGCGTTCAAGAAAGGTAGAAATGTTCAAAGAAAGGTAGAAAGGTTCAAAGAAAGGTAGAAATGTCCGCGTCGGCTCGTACAGGTGCTGTACACAGGCAAAACGCCTGCCGCACTCTGCGTTCAAGAAAGGTAGAAAGGTTCAAAGAAAGGTAGAAATGTCCGCGTCAGCTCGTACAGGTGCTGTACACAGGCCTAGGCCTGCCGCACTCTGCAATCGAGAAAGGTAGAAATGTCCAACAAGGCTCGGTGAAAAAAAAACAGCAGAAAGTAGTAAAAAAAAGGCTTCAAAGAGCAAAAAGTATGAGGAGCAGCGGCAGCCAAGGTGTGCCCGCGTCCGCTTCCTCACAGGTGCTCTGTCACAGGTGCTCTGTCACAGGTGCTCTGTCACAGGTGCTCTGTCACAGGTGCTCTGTCACAGGTGCTCTGTCACAGGTGCTCTGTCACAGGTGCTCTGTCACAGGTGCTCTGTCACAGGTGCTCTGTCACAGGTGCTCTGTCACAGGTGACACAGAAGTGTTGTACTTTCTGTTGTCACTATAAGTAAATCATAAGGAAGAAGAGCACTTCGTTATCTTGGTTAAGAGCGAGCACATACCTGTAATCCTACAGATGACAAACCAAATAGGCATTGTTCAAGGACTTTCAGTAATTTCTTTTTGAAAATGTATCTTTGTTAACTTGTGTAGAAATCAAATGAAAGGATATAATGTAAGTTAAAGACTGCATTAATCCTTTAACACCATAAAGTGTCAGATCAACGGAAAGTAAACCTTTAACCAGTGACATCATGTCAAGCACAGCAAAGGAAGCTGCTGCTCAGGTGACATTTATTTATCTCCACCAGTCAGAGTCTCAGGTTCAGCTACTCTCAGGTGCACAATAAAGTTAAAAAGGTCATAAATCCATTCAGTTAGGTTGTTCCCAGCATGTAAATCAGTATGCTAAGGTTGAATCAGGAAATACAACTGATAAAGACAGCTCAGCAAGATGAAGCTATTTTTGAACTTTGTGTCACCAAGAAAGGAAATTCTGACAGTTTTCAGGGAAAACACAAAAACACATTTAGATTTTAGAGTCTGTTAGTAGACAGCCACAAACAAACAAAAAATAGTAATCCTAATAATGTGTTCATAATGTGACTTTGAATCTTTAAGGCTTTTTTAAATCAGTCTTTTTTTATTGTTTAATATTGAACATATAAAACATAAAGAACATAAAACAAAAAACCCTCCCACCCTGGATCAGTCACACATACATTAATGAATTAAACCGAACTACACAGGCATTGAGAAGTTTTCCAAGCGCATAAAAAGCTGCCACATGTCCCAAAATCTTTTAACCAAACCCTTCAGTGTATATCTTATTTTTCCCAGATGGATATGATACATCACGTCTCTAATCCAATGCACATATACTGAGGAGTGTGGCTCCTTCCAGTTGCTCAAAACCAGTCTTCTGGCAAAAAGAGAGCCAAAAGCAATCATGTTCTTCTCATACTTGCTGAAGGACATATCCACAGGGACCACCCTAACAGTGAGATGAATGGTGATGGGTGTACAGTTTTTCCACGTATCCCAGAGAAGGTGTCAGAAATAGATTGCCAAAAGGTCTCAAGTTTGGGACAGGTCCAGAATGTAAACACGAGTGTAACTGGAGTTTGTTTACAATGATTACATACTGGGTCCAGGTTGGCTTTGATCTTGGATATCTTGTCTTTGGACCAGTGCAACTTGCACACTACTTTGAATTGAATTACAGCATGTCTGAGACAAATTGAGGATGAATACATGTTCTTAATGATCTTTCTCCAGATTGAGTCTGATATGGATTCCTCCAGGTCTGTTTCCCATTTCAGTTTAAGGGAGTCCAAACTGGTCTCATGGTATGAACTGAGTAGTGTATAGAGCTTACTAATTGGTATCAGACCTACATGTCAAAATCTTAACCACAAAATGTTTAGAGGAGTACAAAGGAAAACAGTCAGTTAGATCTCACAAAATGTTTCAGCTGCAGATATCTGAAAAAAAATTTGACTCATGGATATTAAACTTCTGTACCAGCTGCTCAAAAGAGACTAGTCTACCATCAATCCTCAAGGCTTTTTGTGGAAAATTACAGTGACTTTATTTTCAAACTAAACGGACCTCTGGTTCTTTCAAGGACTTTTAATCATTCAATACAACAGAAAATACATTTATTTTAATACAGTTTGTAAAAACAGCTGCAAAAACAAACACTTGAACATGATTCACTCAACCATGAGATATAAATCAATAATTAAACAATAAGGAAGACTGATGTGTTATTATCTAATCCAAATATTTCTCCATAAGAGTTTTTTTAAAACTATAGACAGTTTATTTTAAGGTGTTGATATTTTTGCACTTTATATCAGGTTTGTTGCATCAGTCTCATCTGTCAAAACGTGAAGCAAAAATAGCATTATGACGACTTTTCCTCAGAAGGCGAGTGAACCTGCAGAAAAATAAATTAATAGTGTAAATAAAAATGATTAGGAATTATCAATAATAATGATTAGTTTTATAAAATAGCTCACCATGTGTTTTCACACCAACCCTCTCAGAATAACTCCACAGATGATCAACATAGAAAACGACCAACAGGAAGCGCTGCAGGACGCTGCAGATTACAAAGAGAACAGTGATTAGCTTCGGTCAAAATTATTAATTTTTGCCCAAAACAAGAAAAACAAGTAAAAACTATAAATCTAATCATGAATCTCTCACCTCTCAGATTCAGAACTGATGAGTTTTCCTTCATGGTCACCATATTTCTGGCTGTGCATGTATAATTCCCCATGTTTCTCTCCTCAAACATCTCTATGACATACAGGGAATTGTTGACATGTGTCTCGTTGCCATTAAACATCCAGCTGAAATTTGCTGGTGGGAAAGAATCTGCTGTGCACTGCAGTGTCACTCTGCGGCCAAACGAAGCTTCTGGCGGTCCAATAATGAATGTGCTATACGGTCCATCTGCACAGACAAATGACATGTTAGACTGTAAACCTGTGCTTGGATGTCCTCAAGAACTGCAGTAAACCAGTTAGTTTCTACTCTCCGTGCACCCATTGTACTTACAGTTAACAGTGAGATTAAGAGTTGCCACCATGGTGCTGACGGGGTTGCTGAGTCGACACTCATAGATGCCTCTGCTGGAGCTGAGGATGGGCTGCATCAACACCGTCCTGTTGTCCACTGATAAGCTGACGCTGTTGCTGAGCTGGAGAGGAAGGCCGTTCTTCAGCCACTCTCTGGTGCTGATGGAGCCGGAGGCATCACAGCTCAGGTTGGTGGAGCCTTGACCTTCTATCAGGGTGGCTGCAGGGCTGCGGATGGTGGCTCCAGTTATCGGGACTGTTTAGGAATAAAAAGTTTCAGCTTAGTGAAATTAGATCAAAATACCATGAGTGTTAAAAATGATTGTAAAGCTCTACATAAAGTAAAAATACTGACTTAATGTTAGTTATAATTAGGGGTGTGAATCTCCCAGTGTCTGGAGAATCGATTTGATTCCGATTTTTGATGCACCGATTCAATTAAAAATCAAATTTCAATTCTAAAACAATTTTCATTCCAGGATCGATTTTTGATTCTGAAACGATTTTCGATTCTGAAACGATTTTCGATTCTGAAATGATTTTCGATTCTGAAACGATTTTCGATTCTGAAACAATTTTGATTCTGAAACAATTTTCAATTGAAATCATGAAAAGATTAAACAATAATGTAAACAAATAAAACATTTATTTAAAACAATAATGTATGCTTGTAGCAAACATTAATAATGTCAAATAATACAGTATAAATACAGCAGCCTGAATTGTGAGCAGATGGGTATATGAATAGAATGCAGCAGCTTTAATCGGGTCCCGGAGGTCACTGGTGCCTATATCCAGCAGTCACTGTGCGAGAGGCAGGGGACACCCTGGACATGTCTCCAGTCCATCACAAATAATTCAAAATACAAACGTAAACAAAGATTTCAGCCTACTGTATTGCATAAACATTTAACTCAAAATAAAATAGACTTCAAAATCATATTGCATTCATCCATGTTTCAAATGTGTATGGATGGATTTTGTTTAAAAGATTTGTTTGGTAAATCTTTTCAACAAAAGCCATCTATCCATCATCTTTACCCGCTTTATCCTTATCGGGTCCTGGAGGTCACTGGTTCGGGTCAGATTTCTTCTTCTTTCTGCCACCTTTCATTTTATGTATTCTTGAGATATGGTTTTATTTTCTTTATCTTTTGGGTTTAAATGTAAAAAAAAAATCGATTTGGGGATTTTTAGAATCGATTCTGAATTGCCAGGATTAAGAATCTAGATTCTTAAAAAAAACAATTTTTTTCCTGTACCCCTAGTTATAATAATGAACAAATCATTCATTAATCCACAATATTAATTAATTAATTAATTAAATCATATAATAATTTGTTCAATATGAATCCAGTATTAAAACTTGCATTGTTTTAATGTGAGACACAAGCAAACCCCAAATACAGATTTTATACTGTCTTTTCCGGGATATAGGTCGCACCTTTTCATGGTTTTTTCAAGGCCTGCGACCACCAATGCGACCTATATATGGCTTGTTATCACTTTCGGCGAAACACATTTTTAAATCCAGCTCATTTCACAATTATGTTCATTTATTAAGGAAAAGTTCAGCTCAGACACATATTTGCTATAATTTTTATCAAACAAATAATTGTTTTTAAGTGTTAATCTTCTTAAAAGCCTTGCTGTGCGCTCCTGTGGCAGACATTTGCAGCAGAGCTAAACGTAGGTGCGACCTATCTAGGGATTTTTCCAATCTATTGGTGACAATTGGACAATGCGACCTATACACAGGTGTGACCTATACATCAGAAAATACTGTACTCTTTAAATATAACTCTTCTTGGATAATTTGAATTATAACATTTTGTCCAGTGCTAGATTAATTAGATAAGGATTACAGCATTTTCTTAAAGTACAGAGCAAGACGCTTTGAATAGGTACCGGTAAAATTATTTCCTAACCTACATTTTTACAACTATTATTTATTCTAAATTTTATTTAAACACATATTATAGATTGTTTAAGAGAAATGTTCTAGCCGTAAAGTGAAAATCATCTTTTATTTTGAAAGTGACTAATGGCTGTTTCTCTATCAGGAACTGATCAGTTTGGATTTCTTCATGTCTTTTCCATAATTTGTATTAATTTAACTCACACCGAGTAGAATTCATGGGAAACTGTCTTTTATTCCTATCTATTTTTCTACCTTTCTGTCTTCTTTCTTTTAGATTCACATCACATTACATACAAAAGGCCTACCATACACATTGAGCGTAATCTTCCCGAGTTTCTGCTGTGCCCCATCAGGTGTGACAGTGACTGTGTAGTCCCCGCTGTCCCCCTGCACCAGGTTTCTGAGCTCCAGGGTTCCTGTGGATCGGTCTAACGAGATCCTGTTGGCGTATCCAGGCGCGCTGACGTTGACGCTTGTGGAGGTGATGATGTTCGCTTCTTTGAAGCTCCAGCTCACAGACAGAAATGGAGTCTGTGTGGGGGGGAGGTCGGTGGTGAACCTCACTGTGCCTGCTACAGCCCCACTCAGGGGTCCTGGGGGTAAAATACCCTCACCTGCACACAGACCTGATCAACACAAAAAGAAAATACATTGTTCACACTTTAAAAACTCTAAGCTTCAAAAAATTCAGCTCATGTCTGAAAGTTAATTCACCTGATAACAAAAGCATCACAGCAGCTGAGAGAACGCTCCTGTCCATGGTTCCAACTTAATGGAGGCAAATAAGTCACAGGTGCTGCAGCTCTTTTATCCTCACCCATGACCATCTCCAATGCCCCCCCCCCCCCCTACACTCCGTCATGTTTACTACACCTGCGCACATACATCAAACTACCTCTGACTCACAGCCTGGAGGTATCTGGTTGGGGGAGTTTTTGCATAAAAGTACTGTGGCCCTCACAGTAAATAGACAAATAAATAAATCTGGCCCTGGTTTAATAATTCTGATTGTAAGAATTATTTAATCTAAGACATAAGCAATAAAATGTATAATCTTGTTTAGGTTTTTACTACAAGGTTTCCCCTTAAAGCACTTTGAGATTTTTATTAATGAAAAGTGCGGTATAAATTTAATTTATTATTATTATTATTATTATTAAAGCTGTAATTTGAACACAACAAAAGATGGTAAGTTTCAACAACAATATACAAATATAAAGTTAAATAATGTTAGAGCTGTAAATATGAGTTTTTAAAGATGCAAATTATTCTTTACAGACAGTGAGTAGATATACTTAACATATATATTAATAATTCATCAATTTAGCTGTAATAAGTCAGAGTTTACAAAACGATTGATCCTGTCTGTTATTAGTGCTGAACATGAAACACACATTAATATCGGGAACCAATGCAGACATGTTTCTGTTTTTAGTTTTCTACATTTGCCTTATAATCTGTTTTGCTACTTTTTTCTTTTTTACTTGTTCAAATTTTTTTCTGTATGCCTCTCTTATGATTGTCTATTGTTGTTGCTGTTGTCATCATTCTTTGTTGAAACCAGGTCTCTCTTGTAAACGAGTCCTTGCGGCTCAATGGGATTAACCTGCCTAAATAAAGATTGAATTAATATTTGAATATTAAAAATAATTTATGAATATCAATGTTTTATATGCACAGAGAATATGTAAATAAGGGAGTAAAGCAGAAACATGACTCATGTTGTTGTTGTTGTTGTTGCTGTTGTTGGTGGTGGTGGTGTGTGTGTGTGTGTGTGTGTNGGTGGGGGGGGGTCCATGAGTTTTATGAGCTCTTCAGTAAAGTGGATGTTTTTTGGCCTCCTTCAGGCCTCCTGTTTGAGGAGTAGCAGTGATGCGTTGCATTCCTTCAGGAGGAGGATCAAAGACGTCCAGGCGACACTCAGCCTCCATCAGACTGCTTTCCATCAAAGTAAAAAAAAAAACTTACAGAGAATAAATTAAGAAGGAAACACAAGCAAATGATTCATAGATAAATAAAGTACTGTATTACGTTTAGTTTTAGATATTTTTGAACTCATTTAGTCAGAATAAATTAAAGTTCAAGGCTGCCACATCTACTGAAACAATGTTGACAAAGGCTATAATTATATACATATGAATAAACAGGGAGTGGAGATAAGACATTTGATATAACAAGCTGTGACGTAAACCTTCAGCCTCTTAAGAACAATGAACCATTGTATCAGGGACTCACTGTAAAGATGGTGTTGCTTCATCTGAAACTCTTTGCTGTGCATTAAGTGATGGAGTCAAGGTGTCTCTTTGGGTTAATGATTGATTAAAGAGCCACAAGACTGAAGTCCATGACTATGGTCCTAAAACATGTCTCTACTTTTGACTAGAGGCTGAAGATGTAAAAACAAAGATTTAAACATGGTCAGGACATTTCTTATGTGATCCAAACATCTGAAATTCTCCTTGGAGAGACCAAAACACATCCTACAGAGAAAACACAAACAAACTGTACAGGTAATATTCTTAGATTCCACAAGAAATAACATTTTAATTAAACATGCTAGTTTTGTTCTACTTTATCATTTTAAAGAAACTGGCATTTTCATCGATAAAAGGTGGCTTTTTCTTGTATGCTGTCATTCAGGACATCTTTACGAGCTTTGTGCACTCATCGGCTACTTTCCAGGAATTCGAGAAATGCTCTGTAATGTAGACAGAAACTTCAGAAAAACAAATACACCATACCCCCACCCCAACTACCCCCATACCACGAGTATTCAATACAAGCATGGTGACATAACTTTTTTTAAATAGACATAATAATGTTAAAAAGAAAAAAAACGAGAGCATGTTATTTTTTCACTTGAAGATTTATAAGCTCAGGTTTAAATTTATGAACAATTCCAAAGAACTTTCAGATTTTTAGATCAGCAGGAAATCAGGCCGTATGGGAAAAAGAAAATATATCTACAAAATCTAAACAAAAAACTAATATTTGGATTATTGAAGCAGTTCACCAAGTTGGTTTTGTTGTGTTTTATCACGCACAGAGTCAGAATTTGGACAATATTTTCATAAGACAATAAATAATACAGCAAATATTTTGTACAATGAAAACTTTTTACACTTAAAGGTCCACTGACATGGATTTTTTACTATTCATAAAATTGTTCAAAATATATATATTTTATCATTTAAATATGTTTGTTTTTGCAAACAAAATGATAAATCACTTTAATTTTGCTTTAAAAGTGATTTTGAACTTCAAGCCGTGTTTAATCATGGGAAATCCGATTACACTCGAACGCACCATATGTGATGTCACACTGGGCAGAGGGCTGTGGTGTCTTTAATAGCGGACAATTTAAAACTGGACGAATTTAGCAATCTATGTGAAGATTTGAGCTATTTGTCTTCATTTTGGGAAGCAGAAAATAGTTTGGGTGATGGAACAAGAAACAACAGGATCTAATTTAGGTCTGATGCTGTATCAGACTTCCTTCATGTCGAGCTGCTCATACCTGCGCACTGTGACAAGCCCAGAGCTCTGCCCGGTGTGACATCACAGATGGTGCGTTCGGCGTGTAATGGGATTTCCCATGATTAAACACGGCTTGAAGTTCAAAATCACTTTTAAAGCAAAATTAAAGTGATTTATCATTTTGTTTGCAAAAACAAACATATTTAAATGATAAAATATATATATATTGAGCAATTTTATGAATAGTA
>JBBPBX010002237.1:31210-41663 GCA_038048925.1 Garcialebias charrua | reverse complement strand
GATTTGCAGCGTTGCAGTCTGCACGGTGAAGTAAAGAATTACATTCTGATAAAAGCTTTGTATCATCCTTAAAAACAAAACATAAACTATAAAATACAAACAAATTGCAACATAATACTATAAAATAAATACTATTGCCAACTGAACAGTTGTTTCCTGTCCATGTTGGTACACAGTCTGTCGCTCCTCTTCTGAATGGTCTTTTTTAATTTTCTGATCAAGAAAAAAAACACACACAAATAAATCAATTAGTTAGAATGATGATAAACTGTTTGCTGCAACAATTGTTACTAAATACTGTACAGTACTGATCTACAATCTTGAATCATTTCTAAAAATGTACAGCAGTTTCAGATAGCAGAAATGAGAAACAGCTTTGCTCAAAATTGAACTTTTTTCTCTAAATCATTATAAAATTGTTGGAACTCACCTTTCAGGAGAAGAAACTTTGATTTTATATTGACTTACCATAAATGTTGTCAATGTTGTCAATGTTTTCATACACATGTTCTTCTTCTAAAAAGACAAAACACAGAGACTTTATTTATTTATACAGTATTTAAATATTCACACAAACATAAAATGTTGTAAATAACATGTTGTAATGGGCTGGTCATTTTTTTCCCATAACCATTAAAGTTTACTTTTTAATATTAGTTTTGAATGTTTTGAGGTTCTGCTTCCAAAGCTTTACCGCCAGTGGAGGGGATTGTGTGAAATAATTATTAGACACAGTGGTATCTCTGAACTTGTGCTGATTGTTCCTCAAACATCACTAATTTTCAAACCTTTGCTCAAAAAGAAAAACACTTTTTGACAGTTATATATTATCTTTCACCTGTCTCACTATGACTTCTGGAGATAGGCACAATTCCTTTCTTATTACTGTAATTATTTGTCACTACTGGTTTATATAATGTTTATATAATGTGTGTAGGACCATTTTCACACTAACCTGTTTTACCTGAAGGTGGTTCAACTATGACATCTTTTCTAATTCTGGAACGTTCAGTAACAACACCAAATCTGTATTTTTTAAAACAAAAAATAAATAGCAACAAAGAATACTGTATTTGTAGTAACACCAAAGTGCAAGAAATTTTAAACAAAATTTAAATACAAAATATAAGCAACTGAAAACAGTCTGATTGTTTTCACTGTTTAGCATGATAGGTGATGTAATTTAGTTTTAAAGAAAAAAAAGCAACTTTATGGCAATTAACATAGGTGCACTTACTTTCTTTTATAAATGAAAAAGCCTCCAACAGCTCCTGCAGCAACAACTATCAAACATGCAATTACGATTCCTGCAATGGCTCCACCTGAGAGACCTCCTGGTTCTGCAGAGGCTAAAATAAAACAGAAAAGAAAAGTGAGCAATTCACCAAAATGTAGTATTTTCAATTTCCCCCTGTGTTTATATTCTGAAGCAAACAGTTTATTATAAGGTGTGATGCTATTTGGAGATGTTGCCTATTTAAGTGACTTTATAGTTATCATGAAGGCATAAAACACTCTTGCTAAAAGAAACGTGCAAATACGCCCAAGCGACACCAGACAGGATCGGTCAAGGCCTGGGATAACAACAGACACTGGTGCTGTTGACAAACAGGCTGCCGGTGGAAATGGTTTAACTGTTGGTTGAAGACAACGAGAAAAGAAATGTGCCAGGAGATGGAGGAAGAAAAGAAAAGTCAAGAATGTAGGGCTGAGGGTGACAACTCTATACGTAAGAACAATGAAAGTCAAAGAGCTGCTGACATGATGCAGAGAAGGAAGGTAGATACATTCTGGGTGCATGAGACCAAATGGAAGGGTAACAAGGCTCACAGCACAGGGGCAGGGTTTGTGCTAAGCTACCATGGTGTGGATAGGTGCAGGACTTTAAGTACTTAGGGTCTGCAATTCAGGAAATCAGGGAATGTGGTGAAGAGGTAAGAGACTCCAGGCAGGATGGAATGGTGGAGTTTCAAGAGTGATTTGTGATGAAAGGGTGGCAGCAAAGGTTAAAAAAAAGAAAAAAAGACAAGACAGTGGTGAGTCCAGCAATGTTGTATGATTTTGAAACAGTGCCACTGACAAAAAGGCAGGAGACAAAACTGTGGTAGAGCTGAAGATGTTCAGGTTCTCCTTAGGATCCAAAAAAGCTAAGTCTGGTCCTCTGGACATTCAGAGGACCAGACTTAGCTTTTTTGGATGTTTCTACCTGGATTATGAGCATGCAGGGTATTCTCATTAGGAGTGACAAGGATGGAGAAGATTAGGAATGAGATCATCAGAGGTACAGCACATGTTGAACAACAGGGAGGAAATTTAAAGAGGACATAGTGAGATGGTTTGGACATGTCCAGAAGACGGACAGTGGGTATATTGGTAGAAGGATGTTAGAAATGCAGCTGCCAGGAAAAAGACAAAGAGGAGATATATTGATGGAGTTAGAGAAAACATGGAGGTAGTTGGAGTGAGGACAGAAGATGCAGAGGACAGAGTGAGATGGAGGAGGATGACTCGTTATAGTGACCCCAGAAGAGGAAAAGATGAAAGAAGACGATGAAGAAGAATTTCTAAAATTTGAAATATTTAATGTAAATTACAGCTGGGAAAAAACATTTTTGAGTTACATTTCCTAATTTTCTTACCGGCCACATCATCATTCACCACTGACTGACTCCTTCTACGTCCTGCACTATTCTCGCATGCTTTTCCACCACACCTGATTTCATCAAATATTTTCCATTTTGGCATCCTGTTTTCTAGATTATAGAAATGTTCATCAAGCTAGTAGTTGTAACAAAAAAATAATAAAAAATAAAATAAATCATGGTCAAAGCTGCAGTGAGATATCATTTCTGAAAACTTGAGCAATATTTGCTGCTGATTCAGGGCAGCATTTGTAATGTATTTTAAATGCCATTGTCCCTCTGAGGAATTAAGAAAACTTTTCTTTATTTGTTTTATTTTTCTGGTTATTTTGAATCCAATCAAATATATTTTTGTATCTGAAAGTTGTAAAAGTATTCTGAATGATAATGTGTTTACGTTTTTACATTTGCAAAACTTTACAGCAAATACACATTTTATTTTTAAGTCTAGATTGTAGAATAAAAACACATTTTCAGACTTACCGAGAACAGACACTGATAAAGGTTGAGATGTCTGATATCTCAGAGTTTTGCTGTTAAAAGCCTGACAGCTGTAGTTTCCACTCTGATTTGTCTGAACGTTCATCAGTCTGAGTTCTGGTCCAGAATCAGGCAGCAGGTCTCCATCCAGAAGCCATTTAAAATCAGCAGAAGGTTTAGACTCAGCTGAGCAGCTCAGAGTGATGTCTGATCCTTCTTCATAGTGAATGTCTGATGGATACACATCTAGTTGTATATTTTCTGGTCCGTCTGAGTGGATAGAAAGCAAGTAAGTGGGCTGAAAACATACATGATAATTTTACAATTTTGTATGTATTATGCTTATTGTTTGTATAAAATCAATGAAGTAAGCAGGTTTGTTGTTGTATGTAAAGCAAAAAAACTATTTGCTTTCTGTTATGTAAAAATGCAGTTTGAAATTTGTCAAATGTACAGTATACGTAAATAAAAAATAAAATCTGTTATACAGGTAGTCCTCCGGTTACGACGGTCTTGAGTTACGTTTCGTGGTTACGACGCATCTCTCATTTACCATGAAAAGCCTTATTTTGAGTTACGCGGTTTTACGTCATAAACGTCGTAATACAGCAGCGCAGTGGCGGAAGAATACAGTATTGTACTGTACGTGGTGCAGCGGTGGAGGAATACTGCACTGTACTGTGAAAGCGGTTTTACGTTGTAAACCTCGTAATGCAGCAGCAGAAAATATACTGTACGCGGTGCAGCGGCGGAGGAATACTGTACTGTACTGTGAACGCGGTTTTACGTCGTAAAGGGAATACGGAAAACGGCGGAGTACGCCGCTCTGGACTGAGGAGAACGGCGTCACCAGCATACCAGTAGGCCATTAACTCTTTTTGCCCTTCATTATGGCTCCCAAATGTATGTGTTTTTTGATAATTATGTAGGGTACTGTGTTAGGATAGGCTAAGTGCTTGGTAATACAGTACTGTACATGTACTGTATATGGTGCAGTATGTAGTACGTATGTTCCGACTTACGTCAAAGATTGGTTTACGACGCTGCGTAGGAACGGATCAAAGTCGTAAGTACAGGACTACCTGTATTTTTGTTTTTCTGTGGTAAAAATACATTTTTGTTGTACTTGTACGGATGCATCAAATTAAGCTTTATAATTGTGTTTCCGATTTTAGATTTTAGAAAGAAACTAGCCTCTCCTGTCGTATTTACAAAAAATATAAAATATTTATACTTAGATTGTGTTATCCATGAACAAATTAAAGATTTTCAGAAAGATGTAACAATAATCTAAACATACTTTTGCAAAATCAACAACAAAAAAATGAACATGTTGGTTAAAAACTCACAACTAATGGAGAGGTTTACTGGTTCACTGGTTTCATTACTGATAGGATTAGACACACGACAGCTGTATGGTCCCTGGTCATATCGGGTCACACTGATTATAGTCAGAGTGGATCCTCCATCAGTGATCTGAACTCTGTCACTGGCTGTAAGCTCAGAGCTGCTGTTCATCCAGAGGAAGGAGAGAGAAGATCCAGAGGAGGAGCAGGACAGACGGACAGAACTGTTGAACTCAACCAGGTCTGCTGTTGCTGGAATTACTCTGACATTGGAGACTGGTGCTGTGGGAGGAAAACAAAATATCATTATAGTCTTTCAGTAAAGTCCATCTGGCATTTCCAGGCCAGAGAAGACTACACACTCCCTCCAATGAGTTTTGGGTGTCCCCCAGGGTCTCCTGCCAGGGACATGCCTGTAAAACCTCCAAAGGGAGGCAAACATGACACTTCCTAATCAGATGCCCAAACCACCTCAATTGATTCCTTTTCGTGTGAAGCAGCAGCAGCTCTACTCTGACTGCTCCCCGAATTATGGAGCTCCTCATCCTTGAGCCTGGCCACCGATCCCTACAAAGGAAGCTCATTTTGGCCATTTGTATCCAGGATCTCTTTCGATCAGGTGAAAATTGGAATATCGAGCCAGTAAACTGAGAGCTTTGCCTTTCAATTCAACTTTTTTTTCCCCACAACAAAGTACCGCCCTCATTTCTGAGTGTAATGAGTCTGAAAAATACTTAGATCACAGTATTGTATTTACATTCCTGCTAAAATATGTAATACAGTATAGTTGTCCTGTAATTAGTGGGATTTGGCGCCCTCTACTGGTTTTCTTCTTTTTCTTCTTCTTCTTTTGGCTTTTCCCTTTTCAGGAGTCGCCACAGTGAGTCATCCTCCTCCACCTCACTCTGTCCTCTGCATCCTCTGTCCTCACTCCAACTACCTCCATGTCCTCTCTAACTGCATCCATATATCTCCTCTTTGTCTTTTTCCTGGCAGCTGCATTTCTAACATCCTTCTACCAGTAAACACAATGTCCCTCCTCTGGACATGTCCAAACCATCTCAGTCTGGCCTCCCTAACTTTATCTCCCAGTTGTTCAACATGTGCTGTACCTCTGATGGTCTAATTCTTAATCTTATCCATCTTTGTCACTCCTAAGGAGAACCTCAGCATCTTCATTTCTGACACTTCCAGTTCTTTCTCCTGTCTTTTTGTCAATGCCACCGTCTCCAGACCATACAACATAGCTGGTCTGAAACTTTTCTCCATCCACTCCTTCCTGTCTGGACTCTCTTTTTCACTGCTTTACCACATTCCCCATTTTCCTGGATAGTGGACCCCAAGTACTTGAAGTCCTGCACCTTTGTGACCTCTGCTCCTTGTAGCCTCACTGTTCCACTGGCCTCCCTCTCATTCACACACATGTACTCTGTCTTACTATGGCTGACTTTCATTCCTCTTCTTTCAAGTGCATACCTCCACCTCTCCAAGTTCTCTTCCACTTGTTTCCTGTTCTCACCACAGATCACAATGTATTCTGCAAACATCATAGTCCATAGGGATTCCTTCCTAACCTCATTTGTTAGTCGGTCCATCACCAGAGCAAACAAGAAGGGGCTCAGAGCTGATGCTTGATGCAATCCCACCTCCACCTTGAAGCTATCCATCACTCTTACAGTACATCTCACCACTGTGCTGTCCTTGTACATATCCTGCACCAGTCTAACATACTTTTCTGTCAATCCAAATTTCTTCATGTAATACCACACCTCCTCTCTTGGCACCCTGACATATGCTTTTTTCTAAATGGTGCCCTCTACTGGTAGGCTATAAATATGACCGGAAACTAAAATTCTACCACAGTCTTCCGAACACTCTGCTGTGGTAAGTCGTACAGTTTGGTTCTATTCTAAAAAAATAAAAATAAATAAATAAAAAAGCTAAAGACAAAATATGTCTGATATTATTTAAAAATGCTAAGTCAGGGTATGTCTGATACTACCTTTCTTATAGATATTTGTGCCGGTAGTGGAGCTGACCACACTATGTTTATGCTCTGAACCACTCATTACAGGACAACTATATTACATATTTTTGCAGAAATTTCATTACAATAATCTAAGTATTTCTTATATCCGTTGAGGACACAACCCTAATCAACTGATTTATCTCTCCCTCCTTCCTACCATCGCTCATGAATAAGACACCCAGATACTTTAAAACTCATCCACCTGAGGCAAGGAAATCCTTCCCCCAATCCCCCCATCTTGAAGTGGGTGTTCCACCGATTTCTAGTTAAGAACCATGACTCCTACTCAGAGGAACACCTGTTTTTTAGGAGTGCATTTCCCCCCTGGCCTCCCACTGGTGGTTGTATAAGTTATCAAATTCAATAAAACATATTGTACAGGAGAATTTTCCCTTTGTATTAAATTGGTGGAATTTATGCTTTAAATAATGCTAAAATTTCTCCTTTACAATCTTTAAAACAAGTCATTCAATATAATCCCTAGGCAAAGTCATATTATGAGCAAAGATATCACATATTGACAGGTTTTATGATAATTATGAAGAGAGTCAGAACTGCTGTCCCACTCAGCTGGTACAGAAAATTGTCCTTGATGGTTTTCATCACTTATTTTGGAATCTTTAAATGTAGAACATATTGATAATGAAACATATTATATTTTTAATATTAAATAACATAACATATTGATAGTGTTATCAGTAATGAATATAAATGTTGTACAGAATCATGCTAAACACGTGATAAAACAGATTCAAAGATAATCAGTGTAAGATTTCAAGATCAGCTGCTTACCATACACATCCAGCCGAGTCTTTCCTGTTATTTTAGAACCACCTTGTGGTACAAGTTCAACTCTGTACTCTCCACTGTCATTGAGTTTCAGATTCCTGAGCTCCAGAGAGCCAGTTAATGTAAACAGGGTGATTCTGCCTTCATACTCTGGTGCAGTTGAGTTTGAAGCAGGCCCTGATGATATTATAGGCACAGAATTATCATTAAAATTCCACCTCACAGATGAAAACGGTGTTTCTGTGGGAGTCACATTGGTTCTGAACAACACCCGCCCTCCAACAGTTGCAATCAGAGGATCTTCTGGTAACGCGCCACCTCTTTCAGATAAACCTGGAGGAGACAGTTTTTAAAAAATCAAAAATTGCCCGAAATTAACTGAATTTTGGTCATCCTTCAGTAAAACACTAAATGATGCGTTTAATACCAAGATCAAACCGTCTGCAGAAATGGCAATATTCGGAGTGTTGACTGAAGAATCTACATTAACTGTTGATAAGAAGAACATTTTCACCTTTGCTTCTTTGATAGCTCGTAGAAATATAGCCCTGCATTGGAAATCCTCTGAACCACCCAAAGTTTCAATCTGGCTCACTGAGCTAATGTTTTTCTTAAAATTAGAGAAAATTAAATACTTCATTAGAGGCTCAACAAAACGATTCCACAGTATGTGGGATCCTATGATTGAGTACTTTAGGAATCTCAAGTCCCTTCCATGAACCTGTAGGCCCTAGGACAAATATTTAACTCTGGATGCTTAGTTATTGACATGTCAGGAAGCATGCCCCCCACCGTCTTCTCTTTTTTATTTATTTATTTATTTATTTATTTATTTATTTATTTTAACATCTCTCTTCTTATTTTACATGTTTCTGGAAACACTGTGAAAATGTGTATCAAGATGAAAATAAAACTCACCTATGAAGGCTTTGAGAATAATGAAGTATATAATAACTGTTTTCAGTTTATTTCATCAAATAAAAATAGAAGAGTAATGTTTGTCTTCCTCCTAGTCCTCCATTTCTTAAAATGATGTGATGGATATATCATAAGGAAGTGAAACTGTAAGATCTTTAATTTACCTGCAGTAAGTAAACATTAATCAATGTTTATGGGCATTCCCGCTAGCAGTTCACTACTGTAGTGATACACCTAACCTCTGATATTTTAGGCTTGACCTTCAAGTACACCTCTCTGCATCTCTTTGAAACTCTAAGTGTTACACCTTCTTGAAGCCCTCAAGGAGACGATTGGACACTTATATTGGTTAACAATTATTATGAATTAATGGACACTAATTAATCAGATTGAACTTTCTCTTTAATGTGTGTTAATTCAGAATTGATCTACAGTATATTTTGTCATTTTAATGATGATCTGTTACTTGCATGACTGTGACCTTCTGCTGGTTTTATTTCTGCAGAGCAAGCAGACTCTGTCTCTAAGGCAGAAGTCAGGGTAAGAGCTGTTCTCTTCCTTCTCTTGTTTTGTCTTCAAGCTAGACTCAACAGGACAGTCCACCTGGTCGTTTATGTAAACAGTTTTCCTGTTGTCCGTCAAGAGACATTTCTGCCTATGGGATCAAACTTCCATCTTTTATTTTGTTAAACCAGCCTGTAGTCATTAAGGAGGTGGGGAAGACCCCGCCTCCCATATAAAGGTCATTTCCTGCATTTTTAGTTAGTGTTTTTGGAGAGAACTAACTCGCAACTGTTTCTCTCCTCTGGAAAAGCTGGAGACGTCCCGGTCATATGTCAACTAGACCCACGTTTCAGCTGGGTTACAGTAAAGCTTACTGTAACTCACTCACTCATCTTCTGGAAGAATTTGTTTTCTGAAGTTTTATTTTGAAAATCAGTCTGTGCGCTTGACCGTTGTTTCCTGCCGAGGGAGGCGAGTTCCTCGTATCGTGAATCAGCCACACACGCTGAAGTCCCAACGGGACGGCGGTGGACAAACTCATCCACGTGTGTGTCCAGACCCTTCTCCACTCTTATCTCCAAGAGACGAACCGTCAACAGGTAACGAGTCGTGGTGTGTTTGAACGTGCGGGAGCCCAGCAGTCTGCTCGTGTGGGGAAAAAGGTGTCACCCAGTCTGGTTCAAAGTAACCAACTTTAGTTAACTTAGCTTCCAGTACTCCTTCCTCCTATTTCTTATTTTTCATAAGCCTTTAATCTGTCAAGTAATGTACCAACAGTTTAAGTTCCTAATTGTCTGTTTGTTTAATTTGAATTCTTGTCAACGTAGTTATTAAATCAGAGCTAATATCGATACAAATGTTTAATGTAATTTTTGTGATAGTTTCAATAAAAGGTCTATTTTTCTGGTAGACCAACATAAGTTGAAGTCTCTCGTGAAATTACATTTCTGGCTAATCACATCACAGATTTATTGATTTATTCTGAAAAAGTTGAGACCCCGTGAATTGGTGGCAAGTTTGTGCAGATAAAAGTCTGCTCAGCGATGCGCACCTAAAACTATAGGTAAGTCAGTAAACTGACCAGTAAGTCCTATATCTCTACAATAATGGTGGTCCAGTAAGTGTTTAAATACCTTAACCCACATTATTCGTTACAACTGTATAATAAAAATGAGCAATTAATTTATCTATGTTCTTTTTGATGCAATCTAGTAACACTGTATGTTTTTTTTTTAAATAATGGTAAGACTTTTTTGCAAGTCTGAGCTGTTACTTTTATTGAAATGAATGAAATCCTCTCGAGTTTCCTATAATATAGGAAACTCAAAACTGGTCGGAAAAAAATGCTTTTTAGAAATATTATTACTTAGAAGCATTTTTTTTAGACCAGTTCATTAATATCTGAGGTTAATGGCAGCAATGCAGAGATCTGGCATCAGAGATCTTCAGTCACTCTGTTATTTTACACACAAAAATAATAAACCTTCTAAAGGCATGAAGGAAAGGATGACTCGTGATCAATGCCAGCTCACACTTTTTGTTGAAAATATGTGCATTGGGATTTTATGTGTGCTATTTTTATTAACTGCTAATAATTGTTTTAGTTTTTGGTTGGTGCAGAACAAAGTGTGCAGACTTTATCTTGTTCAACCGAGGCACCCAGATGTCATTTGTTTTTACACTTTCACCCTCACACATGCACATATTTCACTGGCTCACACTCTCAGATACACTCACACACACAA